>CAKOBK010000211.1:0-148960 GCA_932526605.1 Nephrotoma flavescens | reverse complement strand
GTATATGATGTGTATTTGTGTACATAAAGACTTCTCGAGTGAGAATTTCTAGTAAACTATAAAATTATCTGGAGCAAATACTAGAGATAAATTGCACTAGCTGTATATACGGCTATTAAGGTCTTGGCTGTGCTAATAAACCCTGCCAATTCCATTTTCATATCAGGTGGAAAAATGATGTAAATGTTGATTTGAATCTGTATGGATAAAGACTTCTCGAGTGACAATTTCTAGCAAATTTTAAAATTCTGTGGAGCAAATACCAGAGATAAATTGCACTAGCGGTATATGCGGCTATTAAGGTCTTGACTGTGCTAATAAACCCTGCGAATTTCATATTTTCATATCAGGTGGAAAAATGATGTAAATGTTGATGTGAATCTGTATGGATAAAGACTTCTCGAGTGACAATTTCTAGAAAATTTAAAATTCTGTGGAACAAATACCAGAGATAAATTGCACTAGCGTTATATGCGGCTATTAAGGTCTTGGCTGTGCTAATAAACCCTGCGAATTTCATTTTCATATCAGGTGGAAAAATGATGTAAATGTTGATTTGAATCTGTATGGATAAAGAATTCTCGAGTGAGAATTTCTAGCAAATTTTAAAATTCTGTGGAACAAATACCATAGATAAATTGCACTAGCGGTATATACGGCTATTTAGGTCTTGGCTGTGCTAATAAACATTGCTTATTTCATTTTCATATTAGGTGGAAAAATGATGAATATGATGTGTATTTGAGTACATAAAGACTTCTCGAGTGAGAATTTCTAGTAAATTATAAAATTATCTGGAGCAAATACTAGAGATAAAATTGCACTAGCTGTATATACGGCTATTAAGGTCTTGGCTGTGCTAATAAACCCTGCGAATTTCATTTTCATATCAGGTGGAAAAATGATGTAAATATTGATGTGAATCTGTATGGATAAAGACTTCTCGAGTGACAATTTCTAGAAAATTTTAAAATTCTGTGGAACAAATACCAGAGATAAATTGCACTAGCGTTATATGCGGCTATTAAGGGTCTTGGCTGTGCTAATAAACCCTGCGAATTTCATTTTCATATCAGGTGGAAAAATGATGTAAATGATGTGTATTTGTTTGCATAAAGACTTCTCGAGTGAGAATTTCTAGTAAACTATAAAATTATCTGGAGCAAATACTAGAGATAAATTGCACTAGCTGTATATACGGCTATTAAGGTCTTGGCTGTGCTAATAAACCCTGCGAATTTCATTTTCATATCAGGTGGAAAAAATGATGTATTTGATGTGTATTTGTGTACATAAAGACTTCTCGAGTGAGAATTTCTAGTAAACTTTAAAATTCTGTGGAGCAAATACCAGAGATAAATTGCACTAGCGGTATATGCGGCTATTTAGGTCTTGGCTGTGCTAATAAACCTGCGAATTTCATTTTCATATCAGGTGGAAAAATGATGTAAATGATGTGTATTTGTTTGCATAAAGACTTCTCGAGTGAGAATTTCTACTAAATTATAAAATTACCTAAAGCAAATACTAGAGAAAAAATTGCACTAGCGGTATATGCGGCTATTTAGGCCTTGACTGTGCTAATAAACCCTGCGAGTTTCATTTTCATATCAGGTGGAAAAATGATGTATTTGATGTGTATTTGTGTACATAAAGACTTCTCGAGTGAGAATTTCTAGTAAACTTTAAAATTCTGTTGAATAAATACCAGAGTTAAGTTGCACTAGCAGTATATACGGCTATTTAGGTCTTGGCTGTGCTAATAAACCCTGCAAATTTCATTTTCATATCAGGTGGAAAAATGATGTATTTGATGTGTATTTGTGTACATAAAGACTTCTCGAGTGACAATTTCTAGAAAATTTTAAAATTCTGTGGAACAAATACCAGAGATAAATTGCACTAGCGTTATATGCGGCTATTAAGGTCTTGGCTGTGCTAATAAACCCTGCGAATTTCATTTTCATATCAGGTGGAAAAATGATGTAAATGTTGATGTGAATCTGTATGGATAAAGACTTCTGGAGTGAGAATTTCTAGCAAACTTTAAAAATTCTGTGGAACAAATACCAGAGATAAATTGCACTAGCGTTATATGCGGCTATTAAGGTCTTGGCTGTGCTAATAAACCCTGCGAATTTCATTTTCATATCAGGTGGAAAAATGATGTAAATGTTGATGTGAATCTGTATGGATAAAGACTTCTCGAGTGACAATTTCTAGCAAATTTTTAAAATTCTGTTGAATAAATACCAGAGATAAATTGCACTAGCGGTATACACGGCTATTTAGGTCATGGCTGTGCTAATAAACCCTGCGAGTTTCATTTTCATATTAGGTGGAAAAATGATGTATATGATGTGTATTTGTGTACATAAAGACTTCTCGAGTGAGAATTTCTAGTAAACTATAAAATTATCTGGAGCAAATACTAGAGATAAATTGCACTAGCTGTATATACGGCTATTAAGGTCTTGGCTGTGCTAATAAACCCTGCCAATTCCATTTTCATATCAGGTGGAAAAATGATGTAAATGTTGATTTGAATCTGTATGGATAAAGACTTCTCGAGTGACAATTTCTAGCAAATTTTAAAATTCTGTGGAACAAATACCAGAGATAAATTGCACTAGCGGTATATGCGGCTATTAAGGTCTTGACTGTGCTAATAAACCCTGCGAATTTCATTTTCATATCAGGTGGAAAAATGATGTAAATGTTGATGTGAATCTGTATGGATAAAGACTTCTCGAGTGACAATTTCTAGAAAATTTTAAAATTCTGTGGAACAAATACCAGAGATAAATTGCACTAGCGTTATATGCGGCTATTAAGGTCTTAACTGTGCTAATAAACCCTGCCAATTTCATTTTCATATCAGGTGGAAAAATGATGTAAATGATGATTTGAATCTGTATGGATAAAGACTTCTCGAGTGACAATTTCTAGCAAATTTTAAAATTCTGTTGAATAAATACCAGAGATAAATTGCACTAGCGGTATACACGGCTATTTAGGTCATGGCTGTGCTAATAAACCCTGCGAGTTTCATTTTCATATTAGGTGGAAAAATGATGTATATGATGTGTATTTGTGTACATAAAGACTTCTCGAGTGAGAATTTCTAGTAAACTATAAAATTATCTGGAGCAAATACTAGAGATAAATTGCACTAGCTGTATATACGGCTATTAAGGTCTTGGCTGTGCTAATAAACCCTGCCAATTCCATTTTCATATCAGGTGGAAAAATGATGTAAATGTTGATTTGAATCTGTATGGATAAAGACTTCTCGAGTGACAATTTCTAGCAAATTTTAAAATTCTGTGGAGCAAATACCAGAGATAAATTGCACTAGCGGTATATGCGGCTATTAAGGTCTTGACTGTGCTAATAAACCCTGCGAATTTCATTTTCATATCAGGTGGAAAAATGATGTAAATGTTGATGTGAATCTGTATGGATAAAGACTTCTCGAGTGACAATTTCTAGAAAATTTTAAAATTCTGTGGAACAAATACCAGAGATAAATTGCACTAGCGTTATATGCGGCTATTAAGGTCTTGGCTGTGCTAATAAACCCTGCGAATTTCATTTTCATATCAGGTGGAAAAATGATGTAAATGTTGATTTGAATCTGTATGGATAAAGAATTCTCGAGTGAGAATTTCTAGCAAATTTTAAAATTCTGTGGAACAAATACCATAGATAAATTGCACTAGCGGTATATACGGCTATTTAGGTCTTGGCTGTGCTAATAAACATTGCTTATTTCATTTTCATATTAGGTGGAAAAATGATGAATATGATGTGTATTTGAGTACATAAAGACTTCTCGAGTGAGAATTTCTAGTAAATTATAAAATTATCTGGAGCAAATACTAGAGATAAATTGCACTAGCTGTATATACGGCTATTAAGGTCTTGGCTGTGCTAATAAACCCTGCGAATTTCATTTTCATATCAGGTGGAAAAATGATGTAAATATTGATGTGAATCTGTATGGATAAAGACTTCTCGAGTGACAATTTCTAGAAAATTTTAAAATTCTGTTGAACAAATACCAGAGATAAATTGCACTAGCGTTATATGCGGCTATTAAGGTCTTGGCTGTGCTAATAAACCCTGCGAATTTCATTTTCATATCAGGTGGAAAAATGATGTAAATGATGTGTATTTGTTTGCATAAAGACTTCTCGAGTGAGAATTTCTAGTAAACTATAAAATTATCTGGAGCAAATACTAGAGATAAATTGCACTAGCTGTATATACGGCTATTAAGGTCTTGGCTGTGCTAATAAACCCTGCGAATTTCATTTTCATGTCAGGTGGAAAAATGGTGTAAATGTTGATGTGAATCTGTATGGATAAAGACATCTCGAGTGAGAATTTCTAGTAAACTTTAAAATTCTGTGGAGCAAATACCAGAGATAAATTGCACTAGCGGTATATGCGGCTATTTAGGTCTTGGCTGTGCTAATAAACCCTGCGAATTTCATTTTCATATCAGGTGGAAAAATGATGTAAATGATGTGTATTTGTTTGCATAAAGACTTCTCGAGTGAGAATTTCTACCAAACTTTAAAATTTTGTAGAGCAAATACCAAAGATAAATTGCACTAGCGGTTGTAACCTCATGGCTTGGTCGCAAGGCCGGTACCACCGTCGCACCATACGGTAGCTCATTGTCGGCTAGGGGGTCCTGTTATCCGACGGTACAGGCCGCCATGTTACAACAAAAAAAATCCGGAATTCTGCTTGGTTAGGAATTTAGCAAAAAAAAATAAATAAATAAAAAGTACATAAGAAAAGCTTGTCTGTACCACACTGTGATCCCCTTCCACCACTATCTTTACTTTACCTAGACATAACCTGCCTTAAACGACACAGACCGAAGAAAAAGAAGAAGATATAATCATGGCTCCGGCTTGGTTAGGCAAAATATGCAAAAAAAAAAACCAAACTAAGATGCCGCAAGCAAGGAAATCGTAGAGAACCAAAACCTCAAAAAAAAAGAAAAATGTTACAAATAAAATATTCAAAAAAAAGAGATCTAAAATAAAAATGGTATCAGTAAAGGAAAATTTAAGAAAATATAACAAATAAGAAAATCATATAATAAAAAACCAACGACAACAAAAATGCTTGCAAATACGTTACACTCTTCACTGGATGAGGTTGACCGGATGACGATGGTGTTGCCTATCCCCAGGGATGAACCGCTAACGGTGTACTCGAAAATTTTCAGAAGAACTGGAATACTGCAGCCTCGATATAGGTATTTGCCCCTTTTGCCGCGTGATGAATTCGGGTGCAATCCGCCTTCCGTTAAACTTACATAAATGTTCCGTGATATACTATATATCCCGTTGTTATTTATGTTCCATTGTTGGTAATACCGTGCAGTTTGTTACGACAAGATTTGTATAAAATCAGTGGTTACGCCCTCGTCCCGTAATTTAGCAATCACTATGCCAGTACTCGATAATGAATATATTTGGATATTCCCCGTTAACTGGTATACCCGCACAGATTGTTCGCCTTATATAGCGGTCAAAAGAAAAACTTAGCAGTTATCTTGTTGCCAGGAAATAGATATCGATCACACTACAACTTTTCTTTGAAAATTTTAGCTCTTTATTTTTTTTATACTTCGTAAGCTTTGTTTACCGATGAAATCACTAATGTTTATTTGTTAAAAAAAATACAATTCAATAATAAACGAAACACACAAGTTTGTTTTGTATACAATATATATACATATATTCTAAATGAACACAATTTATTCACATTCACAAAGTCTTTTACATTATATACTTGTTTACATTCATTTTATTCTTATAATGTACAATCACTAAGAATTCTAATTCACATCATTCGTTATTTATAATCAATTTTTTTTTTTTTTTTATGAGATTTTAACATTCTAATTTTATAATTTAATAGACAATTCTATTTTATATTTCTATTTTTTCTTTTCTTTTAAATTTTTATTCTCGACCGTTCTTGTTTGGCAAACTCGACTCGAATCCCTTTGCAAAGCCATCATCTCCTCTTCAATACCTCGCTGTTATTCTGTTCCCGCGCTTTTTCCCCTCTTTCCCCAAATTGACACCAATACATATTTGTATTCTATGCAATGAAATCAGCTGATCTTAATTTTCTATATTTGTACCCAATAAGCCGTTGTACGGTAAGTATGGAAAGATGCTACGGACATAGTAACGCAGGTAAATATAAAAGGCTAATTGAAAGAAAAAAGTTAGGTTGTAGATTAAGCCGATTAGTACAAAATTTAACGTCATCGTTACAGGGCAGGTTAAAATTACTTTATAAGGTTATAAAGTAATTTGAAGCTGAAAATAGTTAAATGTTAGGCCACGCTTTATGTCTTGATGTCCATTAAGTGGTAGACACCTAAATTTTTGTGATTTTCGTCAATAAGGCGATAGTATAGTTCACCCAGTTTCTCCTTTACGAAGGCTTTTTTATAAGGATACGCGAATTTAGAACTGAACTGTTTACTTGCATCACTCATCGGATGTTGTTTCACAAAAACTAGTTGATCGATATTGAGCGTTCGATGTCTGGTGCGGAGGTTGTATTGATTAGAAAATTTATTATATGCTTTAGTTAGATTAGATTTTACTTCCTCATGTACAATGGACAATCTATCAGGCGTGTTCATCCAGTCTAACGCGTTTTCGCTTAATACATTCACATTGCGCAGCATTTTGTAATCTTTGGCATGAAGAATTTTGTGATAGCCATACAGTAGAAAATGCGGAGAATATTTCGTTGACTGATGAACTGAGTTTCGCAAAGCACTTCCAATTTCGGGGAGGAATTTGTCCCAGGTTGTATGTTTACTACTCACATACGCTCTTAAAGCTGCTATAATGGACCGGTTAACCCTTTCGGATGCATTACTTTGCGGTGAATAGTAGGCCGTTTTGATGTGATTGATTCCAAAATCCCTTAGTAATGTTGCGAATTCCTTCCCCACAAATTGGACGCCATTATCAGTGTGTATTGTTTCGGGCACGCTAAATAGTGGAAATAATTCGTCCCGCAAGAATTCCGTGATTTTATTTGCTGTTGCCTTGGCTAAAGGTTTGAGATAAACAAATTTTGTGAGACTATCTAGTACAATAAGAATCGTTGTTTTACCACTTGCTGTTCTTGGGTAGGGCCCCAATAAATCGATATAAATTTTCTGCCACGGCCGCTCTTGCAGTGTTTGTTTACCTAAAGGTGGACGTAAACATTGGTTTGTCGCCTTCGTTTGTTTACACATAACGCAATTATTGACATACTTGTGTACCTCTATTGACATTTTGGGCCAATAATATAATCGTCTCAATCGGTCTAAGGTTTTAAGAATCCCTCCATGTGCTCCGCTTGGTACGTCGTGTTCATTTGTGATCAGTTTTTCACGAAATTCAGTAGGCACCCACAACTTCCAACAAGGAATATCAGTCAAGGGGACATTTGATTTTGGCTCGATTCTAATAAAAATTTGGTCATCAATTAGTCTCAGATTCGGATACAATTCTGGGTTGAGTTTTATTTTCGAACATAGCTGAATGTAGTCGGAGTCCTTTGTATTTTGAAAATGAAATTCATTTGCGTCATGTAGTTTGAGATCTTGGTTGATTTCGACAGCAGCATCGCAATGGATTCGTGATAGCGCATCTGGAACTATGTTATCTTTGCCCTTTTGGTGAATTATGTTAAAGTCGAAGCCTTGCAACTTCAGACTCCATCTGGCTAGTCGTCCACTCAATTCCTTTTGTAGCATAAGCCATTGCAGACTGGCATGATCTGTAATTATTGTAAATCTGTAGCCGTCAATGTACGGACGAAATTTCTTGACACTAACAATAGCTGCCAAACATTCCAATTCTGTAACCGTATAGTTACGTTGTGCCGCATTTAGTTTTTGTGACATAAATGCTATCGGCTTTTCATTTCCATCGCAGTCTTTTTGGAAAAGAACACTTCCAATGCCTTGTGTGCTGGCGTCGCATCGAATAAAAAAACATTTCGAAAAATCGGGATTGTGTAATACCGGAGCATTACTCAGTAACCACTTTAGTTTTGTAAAAGCCGCCTCCGCTTCAGGTGTCCAATTGAATTTAACTCCTTTCTTTAAAAGATTAGTTATTGGAGCGGTTACTTCGGCGTAGTTGAGTATAAACCGCCTGTACCAGCCGGCCATTCCCAATAATCGGCGGGTTTGTTTCACAGAATTTGGAGCTGGAAAATTGGTTATCGCTTCTATTTTAGACGGGTCTGTTCTTAAGCCACGTTCGCCTATTAGGAACCCCAGATACCTCGTCTCCTTGAGTACGAAGTGACTTTTCTCTACGTTTATTGTCAGCCCTGCATTGGACAACAAACGTGCCACGGCCCTTAAGAGTCCCAGGTGTTCGTCGATACCGGCTGAGATAATCAAGAGGTCGTCAAGATAGACGAATACCCTGTCTCGAAGCTCATGCGGTATCACTCGATCCATCAGTCTGCACATGGTTTGGGGTGCATTACACAACCCAAACGGCATGACACAGAACTGATAGAGAGGACGGCCTGGGATCGTAAAGGCCGTAATCTCCTTCGCACTCTCAGAGAGAGGTATCTGCCAAAATGCGTCTTTCAAATCGATGCTACTAATATACCTTGTTTCCTGTAGTCTCCCTAATAACCCATCGATTATTGGGAGCGGGTATGCATCTTTTTTGGTAATTGCATTGATTTTTCTCGAATCCAGACATAGCCTGGATTTACCATTTGCTTTTGTTACTAACACGACCGGGGAACTCCATGAGCTCGTGCTCTCCTCTATCACACCCAAGGCTATCATTCGGTCAATTTCTTGAAATATTAGTTCTTGTTTGATCGGAGATACTGGATAGTGTCTCTGCTTTATAGGTTCAGAGCTCCCTACATCTATGTTATGGGTTACCAAACTCGTTCTCCCTAGACCTCTCTCACCAAAAGCAGGGAAACTCCTAATAATTTCATCTAATTTCTGGGTGTGTTCAGGGCTTAGTTCATGCTGATTTTTACTTTTTGTGGTTTCCGGACACACTGTTAGTTCACCAATAATATCCGGCGCTACGTTAAATAACTTCCAAAAATCAACCCCCAGATAAATTTCGGACTGAAGCGTTGGTACTACACAAAACTTTAGAACTTCCGTTTTCTTCATATACGATATTGGAAGTGAGGCGTATCCGATTACTATATTGCTGGTTCCATCGGCTGTTAATATGGCTGAGCTCAGTTTTTTCATTGGAACTCCTAGGGATTTTAGAAATTCTTGACTTCCTCTGCCTAAAATGCTGATACTTGCCCCACTGTCTAACAGGCCCAATTTTACATGTCCAAGAATTGAAATTTTTGCATACGGTCGCGGATCATTTTCTAGGTATTCAGCGATGGTTGAAGAACTGCATAAGTGGTTAAATTCTCTTATTCGTCTCCAGTAATTTTGCACGCGTTTTAGTCGGTTGTTTAGTGATTGATCAGGTAACGATTGTGGGGCTTTCGATGATATTAGACATTCACGTACTTCTGGCTGACTGTTGTCCTGGGATTCGTTGGTTTTTCCGAACGTGAGTCCCCAGCGTTTGTCGCGTTCGGTTTGAAATTTCCCACCAGTCGTTTCTTTTTGCATCTCAAACAGTTGTTAACGTTTATGTTGGCTAAACCACATCCTTCACAGAAATCGTGAGTTTTTTCCATCTTGCACGCGGAGAATCGGTGGCCCAGATCTTTACAATTCCAGCATACTATAAATTGGTTTCGGTTGATTGCGCTAATCTGCTGGGATTCTTCATGGTCCAATTCTTCGTCTGTGTCTGACTTGTTCTCGACATCGTGATTCTGCTGACTCATTGTGGGTTCTCGCTGGGTAGAAATTTGGGCTATTGCTGGGGCACGTCTGGTTCTAGATTCGATAAGCCTGCGAGGGTCAAATCCCGATGTGTCCCACAACTTTTCAAAGTTATCGCATGTTTTGCGTAGGGTAGCAATATTATCCATTTTAATGAATTGCGTGGCGCTTTTCAATGCGGGGTTCATGTTGTCCAGTAATAATTCCAGAATTTCATTATCAGGCAGCGGGTTTGTTAACCGATAATTGGCACTTTCTATTTCGGTTAGAAAATCATTAAAAGTTTCCTTAGCGTATTGTGTCCGACTCCGAATGTATTTCCTGGTTTCTCGATCACCTTCCGCGCTGCTAAACCGTTCTAGTAATGAATCCTTCATCTGCTTCCAGGTAGCATATTTGTTTCCTCTAATGAAGTTATAGTACCATTTGTCGGCTTTATCCGTTACAAAATACCTAATCAGATTTACTAGTACGTCGTCCTGGTACGCATGGTTTTCAAGCCTCATTATAAATTCCTGGACATTTTCGTCGCTACGCTTATTTTCTCGTCCGGAAAATGACAATTTCCACTTCGTTGGATCGCACCGCCTCCTGTATTTTGAATTAACAGATCGCGTACTACGATGGTTTCTAGGGAAAACTTCCGACTGTTCCGAATCACTCTCAGATTCCGATTTCCTTTGTTGTTGCCTTGATTTTTTCGATTGTTTATCATTCCCCGAATTCTGTTTTGACAATGCTTCAAGTTTTTTCATAAACTGACTCGTCATTTCATCTAGATGTTGCGAAAATCGCTTTTGTAAAACCTCTACATAACCGGACTCCGTTTTCTGGTGTTCGGTACGTTTTTGATCATGATCAGCGTCATTCTTATCTTCGTCTTTGGAAGTATGTGATTTTGAACGTCCGCCTTTTTTCCCCTGTTCAGTGCTATTTTCGGTTTTACGGATATCTCTACTAATGAATCTTCCGAGCCGTTCGAGGGAGTTAGTTATTACCATGATTCCGCCTAGATTTGGAAATGAGTTACACAACCGTTGTGCTCGGTCTCTCCAGTGTAGAATACGATAGAGCAAATTTTTCTTCTCAAATATTGTACTTTGCTCTATTTGATCCATTGCATTATCCAACTCTGCTGTCTGCTGGCTTAACAGGTTCAATTCAGCGTCAGGATCTGCTTTAATGTGAGAATGTTTTGGTTTCAAATTTGTATTTTGAGATTCCTTTTGAATCGTTTCTTGCAGCTTTTTCTCGACTCCAACGGTAGTACTTGACATTCCCCGAACTTCGTACTCCACTTCCAGTTCTTGGGCATTTAGACTTTCGTAGAATATTTTAAAATCCATTATGCGTAGTTCTTTTTTTTCACAATGGTTTAATCCTTACTCAGTACAATTCGATATTATTATCAAGTCACAAAGTCGCGAGAAAAAAAAATAAAGAAATATTCTTCGTAAAGGTATTGTTAGTTTGTATAAATCAATAATTTTGTGTATACGAAGAAATAAATAAAAATAAATAATACGTAATATCGTTCAAACTAAAAAATTTACGAGCAATAATATTTAAGAAATTTAAATTATTATACGTAGAAAATTAAGTTAGTTAAATATCGAGAAGACTAACTACTTTTACCAGCTTTTACTATTTGTCCAGCGTACAACTGATAAACAACAAACATGTATTGGTATAATTTAGGAAAAAACAAATTCAAAATAGAAAATAAATAATATAATAGTAAAAAAAACAATAATTAAATAAATTAAATTTTATACTTTTAAATAATTTAATATAATTTTATCAATTGACTCAATTCATAAAATGTAGAGGGATCACAGTGTAGTGTTATGTTCAATTAGTTGCTATTAAATTTAATTGACTCAACGTATAAGCAACTAATATGAGTGGCGTGCTTTTCTAAATGTACATAATAACAAAAATATATCAAGCTGCTTTAATAAATGAATGTCACAACTACTAAGACTATCTTGATTCGCAACGGTATGATTATCAATTAACAGGACTATTGAATAAATTATTAGAAAGGAAAGAAATTTAAGTGAGGCGAGGAATTCGGATTCTCCGAACCGTCAATCGACACAACATTAAGTTTTTCGTCAATCACTAACAATCTATTAATTACCGTGGGGATGTATCTATATATAAAATAACTTGATTAGCAGCTTTTTTTTAAAAAAAAAAATTATCATGAAAAAAAACAAGCAAAAAAAAATTGATTGATTATAACATTAATTTCCTTGAGGAATTTTCATACTGTAGCACACGTCATTCAAATCATGAAAATTCAAATGTGATACAAGTACGAAAATCTTCGATCAAAAAAAAAAAAAAATATAGATTAGGTTTGTAATGAAATGTAACTGGGTAAATCAAGCATAGTCATTAGAATAAAAATAAATTGTAAAACAAAAATTATGGTGTGCAAGTACAAAAAAAAAACATGTACTTGATAAAACCTGAAGGGCACAAATAAAAATAAATAAATCCCCCGCTAATTAAGAAATAAATTAAGCGGTTAATTGATCTATTTGTAACTGTTAAGTAGTGAAGCTACTCGGATGCCTTATTGGGGCCACCAACATCCATAATCTTACTTTACAACCATTAACTTAAATCATACTGTTCATAACGACCATTTTACTGTCCCTGTTTCGGCGCCATTTGTAACCTCATGGCTTGGTCGCAAGGCCGGTACCACCGTCGCACCATACGGTAGCTCATTGTCGGCTAGGGGGTCCTGTTATCCGACGGTACAGGCCGCCATGTTACAACAAAAAAAATCCGGAATTCTGCTTGGTTAGGAATTTAGCAAAAAAAAATAAATAAATAAAAAGTACATAAGAAAAGCTTGTCTGCACCACACTGTGATCCCCTTCCACCACTATCTTTACTTTACCTAGACATAACCTGCCTTAAACGACACAGACCGAAGAAAAAGAAGAAGATATAATCATGGCTCCGGCTTGGTTAGGCAAAATATGCAAAAAAAAAACCAAACTAAGATGCCGCAAGCAAGGAAATCGTAGAGAACCAAAACCTCAAAAAAAAAGAAAAATGTTACAAATAAAATATTCAAAAAAAAGAGATCTAAAATAAAAATGGTATCAGTAAAGGAAAATTTAAGAAAATATAACAAATAAGAAAATCATATAATAAAAAACCAACGACAACAAAAATACATGCAAATACGTTACACTCTTCACTGGATGAGGTTGACCGGATGACGATGGTGTTGCCTATCCCCAGGGATGAACCGCTAACGGTGTACTCGAAAATTTTCAGAAGAACTGGAATACTGCAGCCTCGATATAGGTATTTGCCCCTTTTGCCGCGTGATGAATTCGGGTGCAATCCGCCTTCCGTTAAACTTACATAAATGTTCCGTGATATACTATATATCCCGTTGTTATTTATGTTCCATTGTTGGTAATACCGTGCAGTTTGTTACGACAAAATTTGTATAAAATCAGTGGTTACGCCCTCGTCCCGTAATTTAGCAATCACTATGCCAGTACTCGATAATGAATATATTTGGGTATTCCCCGTTAACTGGTATACCCGCACAGATTGTTCGCCTTATATAGCGGTCAAAAGAAAAACTTAGCAGTTATCTTGTTGCCAGGAAATAGATATCGATCACACTACAACTTTTCTTTGAAAATTTTAGCTCTTTATTTTTTTTATACTTCGTAAGCTTTGTTTACCGATGAAAGCACTAATGTTAATTTGTTAAAAAAAATACAATTCAATAATAAACGAAACACACAAGTTTATTTTGTATACAATATATATACATATATTCTAAATGAACACAATTTATTCACATTCACAAAGTCTTTTACATTATATACTTGTTTACATTCATTTTATTCTTATAATGTACAATCACTAAGAATTCTAATTCACATCATTCGTTATTTATAATCAATTTTTTTTTTTTTTATGAGATTTTAACATTCTAATTTTATAATTTAATAGACAATTCTATTTTATATTTCTATTTTTTCTTTTCTTTTAAATTTTTATTCTCGACCGTTCTTGTTTGGCAAACTCGACTCGAATCCCTTTGCAAAGCCATCATCTCCTCTTCAATACCTCGCTGTTATTCTGTTCCCGCGCTTTTTCCCCTCTTTCCCCAAATTGACACCAATACATATTTGTATTCTATGCAATGAAATCAGCTGATCTTAATTTTCTATATTTGTACCCAATAAGCCGTTGTACGGTAAGTATGGAAAGATGCTACGGACATAGTAACGCAGGTAAGTATAAAAGGCTAATTGAAAGAAAAAAGTTAGGTTGTAGATTAAGCCGATTAGTACAAAATTTAACGTCATCGTTACAGGGCAGGTTAAAATTACTTTATAAGGTTATAAAGTAATTTGAAGCTGAAAATAGTTAAATGTTAGGCCACGCTTTATGTCTTGATGTCCATTAAGGTTGTATTGATTAGAAAATTTATTATATGCTTTAGTTAGATTAGATTTTACTTCCTCATGTACAATGGACAATCTATCAGGCGTGTTCATCCAGTCTAACGCGTTTTCGCTTAATACATTCACATTGCGCAGCATTTTGTAATCTTTGGCATGAAGAATTTTGTGATAGCCATACAGTAGAAAATGCGGAGAATATTTCGTTGACTGATGAACTGAGTTTCGCAAAGCACTTCCAATTTCGGGGAGGAATTTGTCCCAGGTTGTATGTTTACTACTCACATACGCTCTTAAAGCTGCTATAATGGACCGGTTAACCCTTTCGGATGCATTACTTTGCGGTGAATAGTAGGCCGTTTTGATGTGATTGATTCCAAAATCCCTTAGTAATGTTGCGAATTCCTTCCCCACAAATTGGACGCCATTATCAGTGTGTATTGTTTCGGGCACGCTAAATAGTGGAAATAATTCGTCCCGCAAGAATTCCGTGATTTTATTTGCTGTTGCCTTGGCTAAAGGTTTGAGATAAACAAATTTTGTGAGACTATCTAGTACAATAAGAATCGTTGTTTTACCACTTGCTGTTCTTGGGTAGGGCCCCAATAAATCGATATAAATTTTCTGCCACGGCCGCTCTTGCAGTGTTTGTTAACCTAAAGGTGGACGTAAACATTGGTTTGTCGCCTTCGTTTGTTTACACATAACGCAATTATTGACATACTTGTGTACCTCTATTGACATTTTGGGCCAATAATATAATCGTCTCAATCGGTCTAAGGTTTTAAGAATCCCTCCATGTGCTCCGCTTGGTACGTCGTGTTCATTTGTGATCAGTTTTTCACGAAATTCAGTAGGCACCCACAACTTCCAACAAGGAATATCAGTCAAGGGGACATTTGATTTTGGCTCGATTCTAATAAAAATTTGGTCATCAATTAGTCTCAGATTCGGATACAATTCTGGGTTGAGTTTTATTTTCGAACATAGCTGAATGTAGTCGGAGTCCTTTGTATTTTGAAAATGAAATTCATTTGCGTCATGTAGTTTGAGATCTTGGTTGATTTCGACAGCAGCATCGCAATGGATTCGTGATAGCGCATCTGGAACTATGTTATCTTTGCCCTTTTGGTGAATTATGTTAAAGTCGAAGCCTTGCAACTTCAGACTCCATCTGGCTAGTCGTCCACTCAATTCCTTTTGTAGCATAAGCCATTGCAGACTGGCATGATCTGTAATTATTGTAAATCTGTAGCCGTCAATGTACGGACGAAATTTCTTGACACTAACAATAGCTGCCAAACATTCCAATTCTGTAACCGTATAGTTACGTTGTGCCGCATTTAGTTTTTGTGACATAAATGCTATCGGCTTTTCATTTCCATCGCAGTCTTTTTAGAAAAGAACACTTCCAATGCCTTGTGTGCTGGCGTCGCATCGAATAAAAAAACATTTCGAAAAATCGGGATTGTGTAATACCGGAGCATTACTCAGTAACCACTTTAGTTTTGTAAAAGCCGCCTCCGCTTCAGGTGTCCAATTGAATTTAACTCCTTTCTTTAAAAGATTAGTTATTGGAGCGGTTACTTCGGCGTAGTTGAGTATAAACCGCCTGTACCAGCCGGCCATTCCCAATAATCGGCGGGTTTGTTTCACAGAATTTGGAGCTGGAAAATTGGTTATCGCTTCTATTTTAGACGGGTCTGTTCTTAAGCCACGTTCGCCTATTAGGAACCCCAGATACCTCGTCTCCTTGAGTACGAAGTGACTTTTCTCTACGTTTATTGTCAGCCCTGCATTGGACAACAAACGTGCCACGGCCCTTAAGAGTCCCAGGTGTTCGTCGATACCGGCTGAGATAATCAAGAGGTCGTCAAGATAGACGAATACCCTGTCTCGAAGCTCATGCGGTATCACTCGATCCATCAGTCTGCACATGGTTTGGGGTGCATTACACAACCCAAACGGCATGACACAGAACTGATAGAGAGGACGGCCTGGGATCGTAAAGGCCGTAATCTCCTTCGCACTCTCAGAGAGAGGTATCTGCCAAAATGCGTCTTTCAAATCGATGCTACTAATATACCTTGTTTCCTGTAGTCTCCCTAATAACCCATCGATTATTGGGAGCGGGTATGCATCTTTTTTGGTAATTGCATTGATTTTTCTCGAATCCAGACATAGCCTGGATTTACCATTTGCTTTTGTTACTAACACGACCGGGGAACTCCATGAGCTCGTGCTCTCCTCTATCACACCCAAGGCTATCATTCGGTCAATTTCTTGAAATATTAGTTCTTGTTTGATCGGAGATACTGGATAGTGTCTCTGCTTTATAGGTTCAGAGCTCCCTACATCTATGTTATGGGTTACCAAACTCGTTCTCCCTAGACCTCTCTCACCAAAAGCAGGGAAACTCCTAATAATTTCATCTAATTTCTGGGTGTGTTCAGGGCTTAGTTCATGCTGATTTTTACTTTTTGTGGTTTCCGGACACACTGTTAGTTCACCAATAATATCCGGCGCTAC
The DNA here is from genome assembly GCA_932526605.1 of Nephrotoma flavescens. NCBI lineage: Eukaryota > Metazoa > Arthropoda > Insecta > Diptera > Tipulidae > Nephrotoma > Nephrotoma flavescens. The sequence goes on along the minus strand of CAKOBK010000211.1, from coordinate 132,079 downwards.
GTTAAATAACTTCCAAAAATCAACCCCCAGATAAATTTCGGACTGAAGCGTTGGTACTACACAAAACTTTAGAACTTCCGTTTTCTTCATATACGATATTGGAAGTGAGGCGTATCCGATTACTATATTGCTGGTTCCATCGGCTGTTAATATGGCTGAGCTCAGTTTTTTCATTGGAACTCCTAGGGATTTTAGAAATTCTTGACTTCCTCTGCCTAAAATGCTGATACTTGCCCCACTGTCTAACAGGCCCAATTTTACATGTCCAAGAATTGAAATTTTTGCATACGGTCGCGGATCATTTTCTAGGTATTCAGCGATGGTTGAAGAACTGCATAAGTGGTTAAATTCTCTTATTCGTCTCCAGTAATTTTGCACGCGTTTTAGTCGGTTGTTTAGTGATTGATCAGGTAACGATTGTGGGGCTTTCGATGATATTAGACATTCACGTACTTCTGGCTGACTGTTGTCCTGGGATTCGTTGGTTTTTCCGAACGTGAGTCCCCAGCGTTTGTCGCGTTCGGTTTGAAATTTCCCACCAGTCGTTTCTTTTTGCATCTCAAACAGTTGTTAACGTTTATGTTGGCTAAACCACATCCTTCACAGAAATCGTGAGTGTTTTCCATCTTGCACGCGGAGAATCGGTGGCCCAGATCTTTACAATTCCAGCATACTATAAATTGGTTTCGGTTGATTGCGCTAATCTGCTGGGATTCTTCATGGTCCAATTCTTCGTCTGTGTCTGACTTGTTCTCGACATCGTGATTCTGCTGACTCATTGTGGGTTCTCGCTGGGTAGAAATTTGGGCTATTGCTGGGGCACGTCTGGTTCTAGATTCGATAAGCCTGCGAGGGTCAAATCCCGATGTGTCCCACAACTTTTCAAAGTTATCGCATGTTTTGCGTAGGGTAGCAATATTATCCATTTTAATGAATTGCGTGGCGCTTTTCAATGCGGGGTTCATGTTGTCCAGTAATAATTCCAGAATTTCATTATCAGGCAGCGGGTTTGTTAACCGATAATTGGCACTTTCTATTTCGGTTAGAAAATCATTAAAAGTTTCCTTAGCGTATTGTGTCCGACTCCGAATGTATTTCCTGGTTTCTCGATCACCTTCCGCGCTGCTAAACCGTTCTAGTAATGAATCCTTCATCTGCTTCCAGGTAGCATATTTGTTTCCTCTAATGAAGTTATAGTACCATTTGTCGGCTTTATCCGTTACAAAATACCTAATCAGATTTACTAGTTCGTGCTGCGGTACGTCGTCCTGGTACGCATGGTTTTCAAGCCTCATTATAAATTCCTGGACATTTTCGTCGCTACGCTTATTTTCTCGTCCGGAAAATGACAATTTCCACTTCGTTGGATCGCACCGCCTCCTGTATTTTGAATTAACAGATCGCGTACTACGATGGTTTCTAGGGAAAACTTCCGACTGTTCCGAATCACTCTCAGATTCCGATTTCCTTTGTTGTTGCCTTGATTTTTTCGATTGTTTATCATTCCCCGAATTCTGTTTTGACAATGCTTCAAGTTTTTTCATAAACTGACTCGTCATTTCATCCAGATGTTGCGAAAATCGCTTTTGTAAAACCTCTACATAATCGGACTCCGTTTTCTGGTGTTCGGTACGTTTTTGATCATGATCAGCGTCATTCTTATCTTCGTCTTTGGAAGTATGTGATTTTGAACGTCCGCCTTTTTTCCCCTGTTCAGTTCTATTTTCGGTTTTACGGATATCTCTACTAATGAATCTTCCGAGCCGTTCGAGGGAGTTAGTTATTACCATGATTCCGCCTAGATTTGGAAATGAGTTACACAACCGTTGTGCTCGGTCTCTCCAGTGTAGAATACGATAGAGCAAATTTTTCTTCTCAAATATTGTACTTTGCTCTATTTGATCCATTGCATTATCCAACTCTGCTGGCTTAACAGGTTCAATTCAGCGTCAGGATCTGCTTTAATGTGAGAATGTTTTGGTTTCAAATTTGTATTTTGAGATTCCTTTTGAATCGTTTCTTGCAGCTTTTTCTCGACTCCAACGGTAGTACTTGACATTCCCCGAACTTCGTACTCCACTTCCAGTTCTTGGGCATTTAGACTTTCGTAGAATATTTTAAAATCCATTATACGTAGTTCTTTTTTTTCACAATGGTTTAATCCTTACTCAGTACAATTCAATATTATTATCAAGTCACAAAGTCGCGAGAAAAAAAAATAAAGAAATATTCTTCGTAAAGGTATTGTTAGTTTGTATAAATCAATAATTTTGTGTATACGAAGAAATAAATAAAAATAAATAATACGTAATATCGTTCAAACTAAAAAATTTACGAGCAATAATATTTAAGAAATTTAAATTATTATACGTAGAAAATTAAGTTAGTTAAATATCGAGAAGACTAACTACTTTTACCAGCTTTTACTATTTGTCCAGCGTACAACTGATAAACAACAAACATGTATTGGTATAATTTAGGAAAAAACAAATTCAAAATAGAAAATAAATAATATAATAGTAAAAAAAACAATAATTAAATAAATTAAATTTTATACTTTTAAATAATTTAATATAATTTTATCAATTGACTCAATTCATAAAATGTAGAGGGATCACAGTGTAGTGTTATGTTCAATTAGTTGCTATTAAATTTAATTGACTCAACGTATAAGCAACTAATATGAGTGGCGTGCTTTTCTAAATGTACATAATAACAAAAATATATCAAGCTGCTTTAATAAATGAATGTCACAACTACTAAGACTATCTTGATTCGCAACGGTATGATTATCAATTAACAGGACTATTGAATAAATTATTAGAAAGGAAAGAAATTTAAGTGAGGCGAGGAATTCGGATTCTCCGAACCGTCAATCGACACAACATTAAGTTTTTCGTCAATCACTAACAATCTATTAATTACCGTGGGGATGTATCTATATATAAAATAACTTGATTAGCAGCTTTTTTTTAAAAAAAAAAATTATCATGAAAAAAAACAAGCAAAAAAAAATTGATTGATTCTAACATTAATTTCCTTGAGGAATTTTCATACTGTAGCACACGTCATTCAAATCATGAAAATTCAAATGTGATACAAGTACGAAAATCTTCGATCAAAAAAAAAAAAAATATAGATTAGGTTTGTAATGAAATGTAACTGGGTAAATCAAGCATAGTCATTAGAATAAAAATAAATTGTAAAACAAAAATTATGGTGTGCAAGTACAAAAAAAAACATGTACTTGATAAAACCTGAAGGGCACAAATAAAAATAAATAAATCCCCCGCTAATTAAGAAATAAATTAAGCGGTTAATTGGTCTATTTGTAACTGTTAAGTAGTGAAGCTACTCGGATGCCTTATTGGGGCCACCAACATCCATAATCTTACTTTACAACCATTAACTTAAATCATACTGTTCATAACGACCATTTTACTGTCCCTGTTTCAGCGCCATTTGTTACCTCATGGCTTGGTCGCAAGGCCGGTACCACCGTCGCACCATACGGTAGCTCATTGTCGGCTAGGGGGTCCTGTTATCCGACGGTACAGGCCGCCATGTTACAACAAAAAAAATCCGGATTTCTGCTTGGTTAGGAATTTAGCAAAAAAAAATAAATAAATAAAAAGTACATAAGAAAAGCTTGTCTGCACCACACTGTGATCCCCTTCCACCACTATCTTTACTTTATTTAGACATAACCTGCCTTAAACGACACAGACCGAAGAAAAAGAAGAAGATATAATCATGGCTCCGGCTTGGTTAGGCAAAATATGCAAAAAAAAAACCAAACTAAGATGCCGCAAGCAAGGAAATCGTAGAGAACCAAAACCTCAAAAAAAAAGAAAAATGTTACAAATAAAATATTCAAAAAAAAGAGATCTAAAATAAAAATGGTATCAGTAAAGGAAAATTTAAGAAAATATAACAAATAAGAAAATCATATAATAAAAAACCAACGACAACAAAAATGCATGCAAATACGTTACACTCTTCACTGGATGAGGTTGACCGGATGACGATGGTGTTGCCTATCCCCAGGGATGAACCGCTAACGGTGTACTCGAAAATTTTCAGAAGAACTGGAATACTGCAGCCTCGATATAGGTATTTGCCCCTTTTGCCGCGTGATGAATTCGGGTGCAATCCGCCTTCCGTTAAACTTACATAAATGTTCCGTGATATACTATATATCCCGTTGTTATTTATGTTCCATTGTTGGTAATACCGTGCAGTTTGTTACGACAAGATTTGTATAAAATCAGTGGTTACGCCCTCGTCCCGTAATTTAGCAATCACTATGCCAGTACTCGATAATGAATATATTTGGGTATTCCCCGTTAACTGGTATACCCGCACAGATTGTTCGCCTTATATAGCGGTCAAAAGAAAAACTTAGCAGTTATCTTGTTGCCAGGAAATAGATATCGATCACACTACAACTTTTCTTTGAAAATTTTAGCTCTTTATTTTTTTTATACTTCGTAAGCTTTGTTTACCGATGAAAGCACTAATGTTTATTTGTTAAAAAAAATACAATTCAATAATAAACGAAACACACAAGTTTATTTTGTATACAATATATATACATATATTCTAAATGAACACAATTTATTCACATTCACAAAGTCTTTTACATTATATACTTGTTTACATTCATTTTATTCTTATAATGTACAATCACTAAGAATTCTAATTCACATCATTCGTTATTTATAATCAATTTTTTTTTTTTTTTATGAGATTTTAACATTCTAATTTTATAATTTAATAGACAATTCTATTTTATATTTCTATTTTTTCTTTTCTTTTAAATTTTTATTCTCGACCGTTCTTGTTTGGCAAACTCGACTCGAATCCCTTTGCAAAGCCATCATCTCCTCTTCAATACCTCGCTGTTATTCTGTTCCCGCGCTTTTTCCCCTCTTTCCCCAAATTGACACCAATACATATTTGTATTCTATGCAATGAAATCAGCTGATCTTAATTTTCTATATTTGTACCCAATAAGCCGTTGTACGGTAAGTATGGAAAGATGCTACGGACATAGTAACGCAGGTAAGTATAAAAGGCTAATTGAAAGAAAAAAGTTAGGTTGTAGAATAAGCCGATTAGTACAAAATTTAACGTCATCGTTACACGGTATATACGGCTATTTAGGTCTTGGCTGTCCTAATACATATTTACATAAAGACTTCTCGAGTGAGAATTTCTAGCAAACTTTAAAATTCTATAGAGCAAATACCAGATATAAATTGCACTATTGGTATATACGGCTATTTAGGTCTTGGCTGTGCTAATAAACCCTGCGAATTTCATTTTCATATCAGGTGAAAAAATTATATATATGATGTGTATTTGTGTGCATAAAGACTTCTCGAGTGAGAATTTCAAGCAAACTTTAAAATTCTGTGGAGCAAATACCAGAGATAAATTGCGCTAGCGATATATGCGGCTATTTAGTTCTTGGCTGTGCTAATAAACCCTGCGAATTTAATTTTCATATCAAGTGAAAAAATGATGTATATTATGTGTATTTGTGTGGATAAAGACTTCTCGAGTGAAAATTTCTTTCAAACTTTAAAATTCTGTGGAACAAATACCAGAGATAAATTGCGCTAGCGGTATATGCGGCTATTTAGGTCTTGGCTGTGCTAATAAACCCTGCGAATTTAATTTTCATATCAGGTGGAAAAATGATGTATATGATGTGTATTTTTGTGCATAAAGACTTCTCGAGTGAGAATTTCTAGTAAACTTTAAAATTCTGTGGAGCAAATACCAGAGATAAATTGCACTAGCGGTATATACAGCTCTTTAGGTCTTGACTGTGCTAATAAACCCTGCGATTTTTATTTTCATATCAGGTGGAAAAATGATGTAAATGTTGATGTGAATCTGTATGGATAAGGAATTCTCGAGTGAGAATTTCTAGCAAATTTTAAAATTCTGTGGAACAAATACCAGAGATAAATTGCACTAGCGTTATATGCAGCTATTAAGGTCTTGGCTGTGCTAATAAACCCTGCGAATTTCATTTTCATATCAGGTGGAAAAATGATGTAAATGATGTGTATTTGTTTGCATAAAGACTTCTCGAGTGAGAATTTCTAGTAAATTATAAAATTACCTGGAGCAAATACTAGAGATAAATTGCACTAGCGGTATATGCGGCTATTTAGGTCTTGACTGATGATGTGTATTTTTCTGCATAAAGACTTCTCGAGTGAGAATTTCTAGTAAACTTTAAAATTCTGTGGAGCAAATACCAGAGATAAATTGCACTAGCGGTATATACAGCTGTTTAGGTCTTGACTGTGCTAATAAACCCTGCGATTTTTATTTCCATATCAGGTGGAAAAATGATGTAAATGTTGATGTGAATCTGTATGGATAAGGAATTCTCGAGTGAGAATCTCTAGCAAATTTTAAAATTCTGTGGAACAAATACCAGAGATAAATTGCACTAGCGGTATATACGGCTATTTAGGTCTTGGCTGTGCTAATAAACCCTAAGATTTTCGTTTTCATATCAGGTGGAAAAATGATGTATTTGATGTGTATTTGTTTGCATAAAGACTTCTCGAGTGAGAATTTCTAGTAAATTATAAAATTACCTGGAGCAAATACTAGAGATAAATTGCACTAGCGGTATATGCGGCTATTTAGGTCTTGACTGTGCTAATAAACCCTGCGACTTTCATTTTCATATCAGGTGGAAAAATGATGTAAACGTTGATGTGAATCTGTATGGATAAAGACTTTTCGAGTGAGAATTTCTAGCAAAATTTAAAATTCTGTGGAACAAATACCAGAGATAAATTGCACTAGCGGTATATACGGCTATTTAGGTGTTGGCTGTGCTAATAAACATTGCGAATGTCATTTTCATATCAGGTGGAAAAATGATGTATATGATGTGTATTTGTGTACATAAAGACTTCTCGAGTGAGAATTTCTAGTAAACTATAAAATTATCTGGAGCAAATACTAGAGATAAATTGCACTAGCTGTATATACGGCTATTAAGGTCTTGGCTGTGCTAATAAAGCCTGCCAATTTCATTTTCATATCAGGTGGAAAAATGATGTAAATGTTGATTTGAATCTGTATGGATAAAGACTTCTCGAGTGACAATTTCTAGCAAATTTTAAAATTCTGTTGAATAAATACCAGAGATAAATTGCACTAGCAGTATATACGGCTATTTAGGTCATGGCTGTGCTAATAAACCATGCAAATTTAATTTTCATATCAGGTGAAAAAATGATGTAAATGTTGATGTGAATTTGTATGGATAAAGATTTCTCGAGTGAGAATTTCTAGCAAATTTTAAAATTCTGTGGAACAAATACCATAGATAAATTGCACTAGCGGTATATACGGCTATTTAGGTCTTGGCTGTGCTAATAAACATTGCTAATTTCATTTTCATATTAGGTGGAAAAATGATGAATATGATGTGTATTTGTGTACATAAAGACTTCTCGAGTGAGAATTTCTAGTAAACTATAAAATTATCTGGAGCAAATACTAGAGATAAATTGCACTAGCTGTATATACGGCTATTAAGGTCTTGGCTGTGCTAATAAACCCTGCCAATTTCATTTTCATATCAGGTGGAAAAATGATGTAAATATTGATGTGAATCTGTATGGATAAAGACTTCTCGAGTGACAATTTCTAGCAAACTTTAAAATTCTGTGGAACAAATACCAGAGATAAATTGCACTAGCGTTATATGCGGCTATTAAGGTCTTGGCTGTGCTAATAAACCCTGCGAATTTCATTTTCATATCAGGTGGAAAAATGATGTAAATGATGTGTATTTGTTTGCATAAAGACTTCTCGAGTGAGAATTTCTAGTAAACTATAAAATTATCTGGAGCAAATACTAGTGATAAATTGCACTAGCTGTATATACGGCTATTAAGGTCTTGGCTGTGCTAATAAACCCTGCACATTTCATTTTCATATCAGGTGGAAAAATGGTGTAAATGTTGATGTGAATCTGTATGGATAAAGACTTCTCGAGTGAGAATTTCTAGCAAACTTTAAAATTCTGTGGAACAAATACCAGAGATAAATTGCACTAGCGGTATATACGGCTATTTAGGTCTTGGCTGTGCTAATAAACATTGCGAATGTCATTTTCATATTAGGTAGAAAAATGATGTATATGATGTGTATTTTTGTACATAAAGACTTCTCGAGTGAGAATTTCTAGTAAAATATAAAATTATCTGGAGCAAATACTAGAGATAAATTGCACTAGCGGTATATGCGGCTATTTAGGTCTTGACTGTGCTAATAAACCCTGCGAGTTTCATTTTCATATCAGGTGGAAAAGTGATGTAAACGTTGATGTGAATCTGTATGGATAAAGACTTCTCGAGTGAGAATTTCTAGCAAACTTTAAAATTCTGTGGAACAAATACCAGAGATAAATTGCACTAGCGGTATATACGGCTATTTAGGTCTTGGCTGTGCTAATAAACCCTGCGAATTTCATTTTCATATCAGGTGGAAAAATGATGTATATGATGTGTATTTGTGTACATAAAGCCTTCTCGAGTGAGAATTTCTAGTAAACTATAAAATTATCTGGAGCAAATACTAGAGATAAATTGCACTAGCTGTATATACGGCTATTAAGGTCTTGGCTGTGCTAATAAAGCCTGAGAATTTCATTTTCATATCAGGTGGAAAAATGATGTAAATGTTGATTTGAATCTGTATGGATAAAGACTCCTCGAGTGACAATTTCTAGCAAATTTTAAAATTCTGTTGAATAAATACCAGAGATAAATTGCACTAGCGGTATATACGGCTATTTAGGTCATGGCTGTGCTAATAAACCATGCAAATTTAATTTTCATATCAGGTGAAAAAATGATGTAAATGTTGATGTGAATTTGTATAGATAAAGATTTCTCGAGTGAGAATTTCTAGCAAATTTTAAAATTCTGTGGACCAAATACCATAGATAAATTGTACTAGCGGTATATAAGGCTATTTAGGTCTTGGCTGTGCTAATAAACATTGCTAATTTCATTTTCATATTAGGTGGAAAAATGATGAATATGATGTGTATTTTTGTACATAAAGACTTCTCGAGTGAGAATTTCTAGTAAACTATAAAATTATCTGGAGCAAATACTAGAGATAAATTGCACTAGCTGTATATACGGCTATTAAGGTCTTGGCTGTGCTAATAAACCCTGCCAATTTCATTTTCATATCAGGTGGAAAAATGATGTAAATATTGATGTGAATCTGTATGGATAAAGACTTCTCGAGTGACAATTTCTAGCAAACTTTAAAATTCTGTGGAACAAATACCAGAGATAAATTGCACTAGCGTTATATGCGGCTATTAAGGTCTTGGCTGTGCTAATAAACCCTGCGAATTTCATTTTCATATCAGGTGGAAAAATGATGTAAATGATGTGTATTTGTTTGCATAAAGACTTCTCGAGTGAGAATTTCTAGTAAACTATAAAATTATCTGGAGCAAATACTAGTAATAAATTGCACTAGCTGTATATACGGCTATTAAGGTCTTGGCTGTGCTAATAAACCCTGCGAATTTCATTTTCATATCAGGTGGAAAAATGGTGTAAATGATGATGTGAATCTGTATGGATAAAGACTTCTCGAGTGAGAATTTCTAGTAAACTTTAAAATTCTGTGGAACAAATACCAGAGATAAATTGCACTAGCGGTATATACGGCTATTTAGGTCATGGCTGTGCTAATAAACCATGCAAATTTGATTTTCATATCAGGTGAAAAAATGATGTAAATGTTGATGTGAATTTGTATAGATAAAGATTTCTCGAGTGAGAATTTCTAGCAAATTTTAAAATTCTGTGGAACAAATACCATAGATAAATTGTACTAGCGGTATATACGGCTATTTAGGTCTTGGCTGTGCTAATAAACATTGCTAATTTCATTTTCATATTAGGTGGAAAAATGATGAATATGATGTGTATTTTTGTACATAAAGACTTCTCGAGTGAGAATTTCTAGTAAACTATAAAATTATCTGGAGCAAATACTAGAGATAAATTGCACTAGCTGTATATACGGCTATTAAGGTCTTGGCTGTGCTAATAAACCCTGCCAATTTCATTTTCATATCAGGTGGAAAAATGATGTAAATATTGATGTGAATCTGTATGGATAAAGACTTCTCGAGTGACAATTTCTAGCAAACTTTAAAATTCTGTGGAACAAATACCAGAGATAAATTGCACTAGCGTTATATGCGGCTATTAAGGTCTTGGCTGTGCTAATAAACCCTGCGAATTTCATTTTCATATCAGGTGGAAAAATGATGTAAATGATGTGTATTTGTTTGCATAAAGACTTCTCGAGTGACAATTTCTAGCAAACTTTAAAATTCTGTGAAGCAAATACCAGAGATAAAATGTACTAGCGGTATATACAACTATTTAGGCCTTGGCTGTGCTAATAAACTCTGCGATTTTCATTTTCATATCAGGTGGAAAATTGATGTATATGATGTGTATTTTTGTACATAAAGACTTCTCGAGTGAGAATTTCTAGCAAAGTTTAAAACTCTATAGAGCAAATACCAGAGCTAAATTGCGCTTGCGGTATATACGGCTATTTAGGTCTTGGCTGTGCTAATAAACATTGAGAATTTCATTTTCATTTCAGGTGGAAAAATGATGTAAATGTTGATGTAAATCTGTATGGATAAATACTTCTCGAGTGACAATTTCTAGCAAACTTTAAAATTCTGTGAAGCAAATACCAGAGATAAAATGTACTAGCGGTATATACAACTATTTAGGCCTTGGCTGTGCTAATAAACCCTGTGAATTTCATTTTCATATCAGGTGGAAAAATGATGTAAATGATGTGTATTTGTGTGCATAAAGACTTCTCGAGTGAGAATTTCTAGTAAACTATAAAATTATATGAAGCAAATACTAGAGATAAATTGCACTAGCGGTATATACGGCTATTAAGGTCTTGGCTGTGCTAATAAACCCTGCGAATTTCATTTTCATATCAGGTGGAAAATAGATGTATATGATGTGTATTTGTGTGCATAAAGACTTCTCGAGTGAGAATTTTAAGTAAACTTTAAAATTCTGTGGAGCAATTACCAGAGATAAATTGCACTAGCAGTATATACGGCTATTTAGGTCTTGGCCGTGCTAATAAACTCTGCGAATTTCATTTTCATATCAGGTGGAAAAATGATGTAAATGTTGATGCAATACTGTATGGATAAAGACTTCTCGAGTGACAATTTCAAGCAAAACTTTAAAATTCTGTGGAGCAAATACCAGAGATAAATTGTACTAGCGGTATATACAACTATTTAGGTCTTGGCTGTGCTAATAAACTCTGCGATTTTCATTTTCATATCAGGTGGAAAAATGATGTATATGATGTGTATTTGTGTACATAAAGACTTCTCGAGTGAGAATTTCTAGCAAAATTTAAAATTCTATTGAGCAAATACCAGAGATAAATTGCACTAGCGGTATATACGGCTATTAAGGTCTTGGCTGTGCTAATAAACCCTGCGAATTTCATTTTCATATCAGGTGGAAAAGTGATGTAAATGTTGATGTGAATCTGTATGGATAAAGACTTCTCGAGTGAGAATTTCTAGAAAACTTTAAAATTCTGTGGAACAAATACCAGAAAAAAATTGCACTAGCGGTATATACGGCTATTTAGGTCTTGGCTGTGCTAATAAACCCTGCGAGTTTCATTTTCATATCAGGTGGAAAAATGTTGTAAATGTTGATGTGAATCTGTATGGATAAAGACTTCTCGAGTGACAATTTCTAGCAAATTTTAAAATTCTGTGGAACAAATACCAGAGATAAATTGCACTAGCGGTATATGCGGCTATTTAGGTCTTGGCTGTGCAAATAAACCCTGCGAATTTCTTTTTCATATCAGGTGGAAAAATGATGTATATGATGTGTATTTGTGTGCATAAAGACTTCTCGAGTGAGAATTTCTAGCAAAGTTTAAAATTCTGTGGAACAAATACCACAGATAAATTGCACTAGCGGTATATGCGGCTATTTTGGTCTTGGCTGTGCTAATAAACCCTGCGAATTTCGTTTTCATATCAGGTGGAAAAATGATGTATATGGTGTGTATTCGTGTGCATAAAGACTTCTGGATTGAGAATTTCTAGTAAAGTTTAAAATTCTGTGGAGCAAATACCAGAGATAAATTGCACTAGCAATATTTGCGGCTATTTAGGTCTTGGCTGTGCTAATAAACCCTGCGAATTTCATTTTCATATCAGTTGGAAAAGTGATGTAAATGTTGATGTGAATCTGTATGGATAAAGACTTCTCGAGTGAGAATTTCTAGCAAATTTAAAATTCTGTGGAACAAATACCAGAGATAAATTGCACTAGTGGTATATACGGCTGTTTAGGTCTTGGCTGTGCTAATAAACCCTGCGAGTTTAATTTTCATATCAGGTGAAAAATGATGTAAATGTTGATGTGAATCTGTATGGATATAGACTTCTCGAGTGAGAATTTATAGCAAACTTTAAAATTCTTTGGAACAAATACCAGAGATAAATTGCACTAGCGGTATATACGGCTGTTTAGGTCTTGGCTGTGATAATTAACGCTGAGACTTTTATTTTTATATCATTTTGAAAAATGATGTAAATGTTGATGTGAATCTGTATGGATAAAGACTTCTCGAGTGAGAATTTATAGCAAACTTTAAAATTCTTTGGAACAAATACCAGAGATAAATTGCACTAGCGGTATATGCGTCTATTTAGGTCTTGGATGTGCTAATAAACCCTGCGAATTTCATTTTCATATCAGGTGGAAAAATGATGTATATGATGTGTATTTGTGTGCATAAAAACTTCTCGAGTGAGAATTTCTAGTAAACTTTAAAATTCTGTGAGGCAAATACTAGAGATAATTTGCACTAGCGGTATATGCGGCTATTTAGGTCTTGGCTGTGCTAATAAACCCTTCGAATTTCATTTTCATATCAGGTGGAAAAATGATGTTTATGATGTGTATTTGTGTGCATAAAGACTTCTCGAGTGAGAATTTATAGTAAATTTTAAAATTCTGTGGAGCAAATACCAGAGATAAATTGCACTAGCGGTATATGCGGCTATTTAGGTCTTGGCTGTGCTAATAAACCCTGCGAATTTCATTTTCATATCAGGTGGGAAAATGATGTATATGATGTGTATTTGTGTGCGTAAAGACTTCTCGAGTGTGAAGTTCTAGTAAACTATAAAATTATATGGAGCAAATACTAGAGATAAATTGCACTAGCGGTATATACGGCTATTAAGGTCTTGGCTGTGCTAATAAACCCTGCGAATTTCATTTTCATATCGGGAGGAAAAGTGATGTAAATGTTGATGTGAATCTGTATGGATAAAGACTTCTCGAGTGAGAATTTCTAGAAAACTTTAAAATTCTGTGGAACAAATACCAGAAATAAATTGCACTAGCGGTATATACGGCTATTTAGGTCTTGGCTGTGCTAATAAACCCTGCGAGTTTCATTTTCATATCAGGTGGAAAAATGTTGTAAATGTTGATGTGAATCTGTATGGATAAAGACTTCTCGAGTGACAATTTCTAGCAAACTTTAAAATTCTGTGGAACAAATACCAGAGATAAATTGCACTAGTGGTATATGCGGCTATTTAGGTCTTGGCTGTGCAAATAAACCCTGCGAATTTCTTTTTCATATCAGGTGGAAAAATGATGTATATGATGTGTATTTGCGTGGATAAAGACTTCTCGAGTGAGAATTTCTAGCAAAGTTTAAAATTCTGTGGAACAAATACCAGAGATAAATTGCACTAACGGTATATGCGGCTATTTAGGCCTTGGCTGTGCTAATAAACCCTGCGAATTTCGTTTTCATATCAGGTGGAAAAATGACGTATATGATGTGTATTTGTGTGCATAAAGACTTCTCGATTGAGAATTTCTAGTAAAGTTTAAAATTCTGTGGAGCAAATACCAGAGATAAATTGCACTAGCAGTATTTGCGGCTATTTAGGTCTTGGCTGTGCTAATAAACCCTGCGAATTTCATTTTCATATCAGTTGGAAAAGTGATGTAAATGTTGATGTGAATCTGTATGGATAAAGACTTCTCGAGTGAGAATTGCTAGCAAATTTAAAATTCTGTGGAACAAATACCAGAGATAAATTGCACTAGCGGTATATACTGCTGTTTAGGTCTTGGCTGTGCTAATAAACCCTGCGAGTTTCATTTTCATATCAGGTGAAAAATGATGTAAATGTTGATGTGAATCTGTATGGATAAAGACTTCTCGAGTGAGAATTTCTAGTAAACTTTAGAATTCTGTGAGGCAAATACTAGAGATAATTTGCACTAGCGGTATATGCGTCTATTTAGGTCTTGGCTGTGCTAATAAACCCCTCGAATTTCATTTTCATGTTAGGTGGAAAAATGATGTATATGATGTGTATTTGTGTGCATAAAGACTTCTCGAGTGAGAATTAATAGTAAATTTTAAAATTCTGTGGAGCAAATACTAGAGATAAATTGCACTAGCGGTATATGCGGCTATTTAGGTCTTGGCTGTGCTAATAAACGCTTCGAATTTCATTTTCATATCAGTTGGAAAAGTGATGTAAATGTTGATGTGAATCTGTATGGATAAAGACTTCTCGAGTGAGAATTGCTAGCAAATTTAAAATTCTGTGGAACAAATACCAGAGATAAATTGCACTAGCGGTATATACTGCTGTTTAGGTCTTGGCTGTGCTAATAAACCCTGCGAGTTTCATTTTCATATCAGGTGGAAAAATGATGTATATGATGTGTATTTGTGTGCATAAAGACTTCTCGAGTGAGAATTTCTAGTAAACTTTAGAATTCTGTGAGGCAAATACTAGAGATAATTTGCACTAGCGGTATATGCGTCTATTTAGGTCTTGGCTGTGCTAATAAACATCTCGAATTTCATTTTCATGTTAGGTGGAAAAATGATGTATATGATGTGTATTTGTGTGCATAAAGACTTCTCGAGTGAGAATTAATAGTAAATTTTAAAATTCTGTGGAGCAAATACTAGAGATAAATTGCACTAGCGGTATATGCGGCTATTTAGGTCTTGGCTGTGCTAATAAACGCTTCGAATTTCATTTTCATATCAGGTGGGAAAATGATGTATATGATGTGTATTTGTGTGCATAAAGACTTCTCGAGTGAGAATTTCTAGTAAACTATAAAATTATATGGAGCAAATACTAGAGATAAATTGCACTAGCGGTATATACGTCTATTAAGGTCTTCTCTGTGCTAATAAACCCTGCGAATTTCATTTTGATATCATGTGGAAAAGTAATGTTAATGTTGATGTGAATCTGTTTGGATAAAGACTTCTCGAGTGAGAATTTCTAGCAAACTTTTAAATTCTGTGGAACAAATACCAGAGATAAATTGCACTAGCGGTATATACGGCTATTTAGGTCTTGGCTGTGCTAATAAACCCTGCGAGTTTCATTTTCATATCAGGTGGAAAAATAATGTAAATGTTGATCTGAATCTGTATGGATAAAGACTTCTCGAGTGACAATTTCTAGCAAATTTTTAAATTCTGTGGAGCAAATACCAGAGATAAATTGTACTAGCGCTATATGCGGCTAGTTAGGTCTTGGCTGTGCTAATAAACCCTGCGATTTCCTTTTTCATATCAGGTGGAAAAATGATGTATATGATGTGTATTTGTGTACATAAAGACTTCTCGAGTGAGAATTTCTAGTAAACTATAAAATTATATGGAGCAAATACTAGAAATAAATTGCACTAGCGGTATATACGGCTATTAATGTCTTGGCTGTGCTAATAAACCCTGCGAATTTCATTTTCATATCAGGTGGAAAAGTGATGTAAATGTTGATGTGAATCTGTATGATTAAAAACTTCTCGAGTGAGAATTTCTAGCAAAATTTAAAATTCTGTGGAACAAATACCAGAGATAAATTGAACTAGCGGTATATGCGGCTATTTAGGTTTTGGCTGTGCTAATAAACCCTGAGAATTTCATTTTCATATCAGGTGGAAAAATGATGTATATGATGTGTATTTGTGTACACAAAGACTTCTCGAGTGAGAATTTCTAATAAACTTTAAATATCCGTGGAGCAAATACTAGAGATAAATTGCACTAGCGGTATATACGGCTATTTAGGTCTTGGCTGTGCTAATAAACCCTGCGAATTTCATTTTCATATCAGGTGGAAAAATGATGTAAATGTTGATGTAATACTGTATGGATAAAGACTTCTCGAGTGACAATTTCTAGCAAACTTTAAAATTCTGTGGAGCAAATACCAGAAAAAAATTGTACTTGCGGTATGTACAACTATTTAGGTCTTGGCTGTGCTAATAAACTCTGCAAATTTCTTTTTCATATCAGGTGGAAAAATGATGTATATGATGTGTATTTGTGTACATAAAGACTTCGCGAGTGAGAATTTCTAGCAAAATTTAAAATTCTATTGAGCAAATACCAGAGATAAATTGCACTAGCGGTATATACAGCTATTTAGGTCTTGGCCGAGTAATAAACCCTGCGAATTTCATTTTCATATCAGGTGGAAAAATGATGTAAATGATGTGTATTTGTGTGCATAAAGACTTCTCGAGTGAGAATTTCTAGTAAATTATAAAATTATATGGAGCAAATACTAGAGATAAATTGCACTAGCAGTATATACGGCTATTAAGGTCTTGGCTGTGCTAATAAACCCTGCGAATTTCATTTTCATATCAGGTGGAAAAGTGATGTAAATGTTGATGTGAATCTGTATGGATAAAGACTTCTCGAGTGAGAATTTCTAGAAAACTTTAAAATTCTGTGGAACAAATACCAGAAATAAATTGCACTAGCGGTATATACAGCTATTTAGGTCTTGGCTGTGCTAATAAACCCTGCGAGTTTCGTTTTCATATCAGGTAGAAAAATGTTGTAAATGTTGATGTGAATCTGTATGGATAAAGACTTCTCGAGTGACAATTTCTAGCAAACTTTAAAATTCTGTGGAACAAATACCAGAGATAATTTGCACTAGCGGTATATGCGGCTATTTAGGTCTTAACTGTGCTAATAAACCCTGCGAATTTCATTTTCATATCAGGTGGAAAAATGATGTATATGATGTGTATTTGTGTGGATAAAGACTTCTCGAGTGAGAATTTCTAGCAAAGTTTGAAATTCTGTGGAGCAA
Source organism: Nephrotoma flavescens (assembly GCA_932526605.1). Taxonomy (NCBI): domain Eukaryota; kingdom Metazoa; phylum Arthropoda; class Insecta; order Diptera; family Tipulidae; genus Nephrotoma; species Nephrotoma flavescens. The sequence goes on along the minus strand of CAKOBK010000211.1, from coordinate 114,801 downwards.
ATACCAGAGATAAATTGCACTAGCAGTATTTGCGGCTATTTAGGTCTTGGCTGTGCTAATAAACCCTGCGAATTTCATTTTCATATCAGGTGGAAAAATGATGTATATGATGTGTATTTGTGTACATAAAGACTTCTCGAGTGAGAATTTCTAGTAAACTATAAAATTATATGGAGCAAATACTTGAGATAAATTGCACTAGCGCTATACACGGTTATTTAGGTCTTGGCTGTGCTAATAAACCCTGCGAATTTCATTTTCATATTAGTTTGGAAAAGTGATGTAAATTTGATGTGAATCTGTATGGATAAAGACTTCTCGAGTGAGAATTTCTAGCAAATTTAAAATTCTGTGGAACAAATACAAGAGATAAATTGCACTAGCGGTATATACGGCTGTTTAGGTCTTGGCTGTGCTAATAAACCCTGCGAGTTTCATTTTCATATCAGGTGAAAAATGATGTAAATGTTGATGTGAATCTGTATGGCTAAAGACTTCTCGAGTGAGAATTTCTTGCAAACTTTAAAATTCTGTGGAACAAATACCAGAGATAAATTGAACTAGCGGTTTATGCGTCTATTTAGGTCTTGGATGTGCTAATAAACCCTTCGAGTTTTATTTTCATATCAGGTGGAAAAATGATGTATATGATGTGTATTTGTGAGCATAAAGACTTCTCGAGTGAGAATTTCTAGTAAACTTTAAAATTCTGTGAGGCAAATACCAGAGATAATTTGCACTAGCGGTATATGCGGCTATTTAGGTCTTGGCTGTGCTAATAAACCCTGCGAATTTCATTTTCATATCAGGTGGGAAAATGATGTATATGATGTGTATTTGTGTGCATAAAGACTTCTCGAGTGAGAATTTCTAGTAAACTATAAAATTATATGGAGCAAATACTAGAGATAAATTGCACTAGCGGTATATACGGCTATTAAGGTCTTGGCTGTGCTAATAAACCCTTCGAATTTCATTTTCATATCAGGTGGAAAAGTGATGTATATGATGTGTATTTGTGTGCATAAAGACTTCTCGAGTGAGAATTTCTAGTAAACTATAAAATTATATGGAGCAAATACTAGAGATAAATTGCACTAGCGGTATATACGGCTATTAAGGTCTTCGCTTTGCTAATAAACCCTGCGAATTTCATTTTGATATCAGGTGGAAAAGTGATGTTATTGTTGATGTGAATCTGTTTGGATAAAGACTTCTCGAGTGAGAATTTCTAGCAAATTTTAAAATTCTGTGGAACAAATACCAGAGATAAATTGCACTAGGGGTATATACGGCTATTTAGGTCTTGGCTGTGCTAATAAACCCTGCGAGTTTCATTTTCATATCAGGTGGAAAAATAATGTAAATGTTGATCTGAATCTGTATGGATAAAGACTTCTCGAGTGACAATTTCTAGCAAATTTTAAAATTATGTGGAACAAATACCAGAGATAAATTGCACTAGCGGTATATTCGGCTATTTAGGTTTTGGCTGTGCTAATAAACCCTGCGAATTTTATTTTCATATCAGGTGGAAAAATGATGTATATGATGTGTATTTGTGTACACAAAGACTTCTCGAGTGAGAATTTCTAGTAAACTATAAAATTATCTGGAGCAAATACTAGAGATAAATTGCACTAGCAATAAATACGGCTATTTAGGCCTTGGCTGTGCTAATAAACCCTGCGAATTTCATTTTCATATCAGGTGGAAAAATGATGTAAATGTTGATGTAAATCTGTATGGATAAAGACTTCTCGAGTGACAATTTCTAGCAAATTTTAAAATTCTGTAGAGCAAATACCAGAACTAAATTGTACTAGCGGTATATGCGGCTTGTTTGGTCTTGGCTGTGCTAATAAACTCTGCGATTTTCTTTTTCATATCAGGTGGAAAAATGATGTATATGATGTGTATTTGTGTACATAAAGACTTCTCGAGTGAGAATTTCTAGCAAACTTTAAAATTTTTTAGAGCAAATACTAGAGATAAATTGCACTAGCGGTATATACGGCTATTTAGGCCTTGGCTGTGCTAATAAACCCTGCGAATTTCATTTTTATATCAGGTGGAAAAATTTTGTAAATGATGTGTATTTGTTTGGATAAAGACTTCTCGAGTGAGAATTTTTAGCAAACTTTAAAATTCTGTGGAGCAAATACCAGAGATAAATTGCACTAGCGGTATATGCGGCTATTTAGGTCCTAACTGTGCTAATAAACCCTGCCAATTTCTTTTTCATATCAGGTGGAAAAATGATGTATATGATGTGTATTTGTGTGGATAAAGACTTCTCGAGTGAGAATTTCTAGTAAACTATAAAATTATATGGAGCAAATTCTAGAGATAAATTGCACTAGCAGTATATACGGCTATTTAGGTCTTGGCTGTGCTAACAAACCTTTCGAATTTCATTTTCATATCAGGTGGAAAAGTGATGTAAATGTTGATGTGAATCTGTATGGATAAAGACTTCTCGAGTGAGAATTTCTAACAAATTTAAAATTCTGTGGAACAAATACCAGAGATAAATTGCACTAGCGGTATACACGGCTATTTAGGTCTTGGCTGTGCTAATAAACCCTGCGAATTTCATTTTCATATCAGGTGGAAAAATGATGTAAATGTTGATGTGAATCTGTATGGATAAAGACTTCTCGAGTGAGAATTTCTAGCAAATTTTAAAATTCTGTGGAACAAATACCAGAGATAAATTGCACTAGCGGTATATGCGGCTATTTAGGTGTTGGCTGTGCTGATTAACCCTGCGAATTTCATTTTCATATCAGGTGGAAAAATGATGTATATGATGTGTATTTGTGTGCATAAAGACTTCTCGAGTGAGAATTTCTAGTAAAGTTTAAAATTCTTTGAGGCAAATACCAGAGATAAATTGCACTAGCGGTATATGCGGCTATTTAGGTCTTGGCTGTGCTAATAAAACCTTTGAATTTCATTTTCATATCAGGTGGAAAAATGATGTATATGATGTGTATTTGTGTACATAAAGACTTCTCGAGTGAGAATTTCTAGTAAACTATAAAATTATCTGGAGCAAATACTAGAGATAATTTGCACTAGTGGTATATACGGCTATTAAGGTCTTGGCTGTGCTAATAAACCCTGCGAATTTCATTTTCATATTCGGTGGAAAAGTGATGTAAATGTTGGTGTGGATCTGTATGGCTAAAGATTTCTCGAGTGAGAATTTCTAGTAAACTATAAAATTATCTGGAGCAAATACTAGAGATAAATTGCTCTAGCGGTATATACGGCTATTAAGGTTTTGGCTGTGCTAACAAACCCTGCGAATTTCATTTTTATATCAGGTGGAAAAATGATTTAAATATTGATGATAATCTGTATGGATAAAGACTTTTCGAGTGACAATTTCTAGCAAACTTTAAAATTCTGTGGAGCAAATACCCGAAATAAATTGTACTAGCGGTATATACGGCTATTTAGGTCTTGGCTGTGCTAATAAACCCTGCGATTTTCATTTTCATATCAGGTGGAAAAATGATGTATATGATGTGTATTTGTGTACATAAAGACTTCTCGATTGAGAATTTCTAGCAAACTTTAAAATTCTGTAGAGCAAATACCAGAGATAAATTGCACTATTGGTATATACGACTATTTAGCTCTTGGCTGTGCTAACAAACCCTGCGAATTTTATTTTCATATCAGGTGGAAAAATGATCTGTATTTGTGTGGATAAAGACTTCTCGAGTGACAATTTCTAGCAAAGTTTAAAATTCTTTGGAACAATTCCAGAGATAAATTGCACTAGCGGTATATGCGGCTATTTAGGTCTTGGCTGTGCTAATAAACCCTGCGAATTTCATTTTCATATCAGGTGGAAAAATTATGTATATGATGTGTATTTTTGTGCATAAAGACTTCTCGAGTGAGAATTTCTAGTAAATTTTAAAGTTCTGTGGAGCAAATACCAGAGATAAATTGCACTAGCAGTATATGTGGCTATTTAGGTCTTGGCTGTGCTAATAAACCCTGCGACCTTCATTTTCATATCAGGTGGAAAAATGATGTATATGATGTGTATTTGTGTGCATAAAGACTTCTCGAGTGAGAATTTCTAGTAAATTATAAAATTATATGGAGCAAATACTAGAGATAAATTGCACTAGCGGTATACACGGCTATTAAGGTCTTGGCTGTGCTAATAAACCCTGCGAATTTAATTTTCATATCAGGTGGAAAAGTGATGTAAATTTTGATGTGAATCTGTATGGCTAAAGACTTCTCGAGTGAGAATTTCTAATAAATTTTAAAGTTCTGTGGAGCAAATACCAGAGATAAATTGCACTTGCAGTATATGTGGCTATTTAGGTCTTGGCTGTGCTAATAAACCCTGCGAATTTCATTTTCATATCAGGTGGAAAAATTATGTATATGATGTGTATTTTTGTGCATAAAGACTTCTCGAGTGAGAATTTCTAGTAAACTTTAAAGTTCTGTGGAGCAAATACCAGAGATAAATTGCACTAGCAGTATATGTGGCTATTTAGGTCTTGGCTGTGCTAATAAACCCTGCGACCTTCATTTTCATATCAGGTGGAAAAATGATGTATATGATGTGTATTTGTGTGCATAAAGACTTCTCGAGTGAGAATTTCTAGTAAATTATAAAATTATCTGGAGCAAATACTAGAGATAAATTGCACTAGCGGTATATACGGCTATTAAGGTCTTGGCTGTGCTGATGAAAACTGCGAATTTAATTTTCATATCAGGTGGATAATTGTTGTAAATCTGTATGGATAAAGACTTCTCGAGTGAGAATTTCTAGCAAAGTTTAAAATTCTGTGGAACAAATACCAGAGATAAATTGCACTAGCGGTATATACGGCTATTTAGGTCTTGGCTGTGCTAATAAACCCTGCGAGTTTCATTTTCATATCAGGTGGAAAAATGATGTAAATGTTGATGTGAATCTGTATGGATAAAGACTTCTCGAGTGAGAATTTCTAGCAAACTTTAGATTTCTGTGGAACAAATACCAGAGATAAATTGCGCTAGCGGTATATGCGGCTATTTAGGTTTTGGCTGTGCTAATAAACCCTGCGAATTTCATTTTCATATCAGGTGGAAAAATGATGTATATGATGTGTATTTGTGTATGTTAACGCCACAGATATTCGATACCGTCATGACATCATCATTGCCGCAAACTCCAATTAACCTAAAAATAATAACAATTAGACATAAATTAGGAAACTAAATTTATATACTTATCTTATCTTATCATCCAAAGTAGAAGTTTGTAGCTGTAAGAAAATATTATAATTTGACTTATATAATTCATTAATTAATTCATAATTATAATACTTATCTCACCTGTTAACATAAACACACAACATTAATCAACACTGCAAATCATAGTAAATGACAGATGCGGTCGATAGTATAGTAATCTGTATTGTCAACTGATGTCGATCGTGTGGTAACCTGTATTGGTAACCTATTTTAATTATGTCAGCAAATCAGCAACGATCTAGTTGAGAATCTCACCACCAGTTGTAGTTATGTTATGCAAAATAAAATAATTTTCTCGTCACTTTTTGCGCAGCCATTACAAACTACACATCAAATTTAAACCGCATATTAAATAAAGTTAAATTGTTATTTAACCTAAAACATATTAAAGTTTTTTTTATTACAACTTTAACATTGGTGCCGAAACCCGGGAGAAATTTGCTCATACATTGGTTTGGAAAGCTGGATTAAGCCGATAGGTGTGCCGTATCTAATTTTCTACATCAGCACCGCATGGTACAGTAATCTGCAGACAAATTTCTTCATCAATTTAAAACAAAATTAGTTTCTCGATTGAAACGATTAGCGTGTACTTGGTGAGTTGAGTGCAAGTGGAAGTGACAATTGTGAATACAATGAGTGATATAGACGTACTTAGACGCAAGCGTGGACACGCTAAAGCCGCAATAACACGTGTGGAAAAGGGTATTGCATGTATTAAGGACACCACAGCTGTAGAGGAGCTGTATGTACAACTAGAGTTGGTTGAGAAAGGATACCTTCAATTTAAAGAAAACGATGAAGATATCGTTGACATTGACGATTCGTTGTCCAAGATTGAGGCAATCGAGCAACGGTATTTGAAAGCGAAGGCAACATTACGAAAGGTTATTCACGGGCGCAGTCCAATTGTTACCGCAGTCCAAACGCAGCTCGACGACACTATGCGTTCGTTTACAACATATCAAAGAGAGATGCTCGACACCATGCGCGAACAAAGCTTTTCTGCAATACCGAAAGATGAAATTAAATTGTCAAAGATACAAATACCATTTTTCAGTGGGAAATACAGCGAGTTTCCATCATTCAAGGATTTATTTTCATCATCAATACATAACAACAACATTCTCACGAACGTCCATAAATTCCAATACCTGAAGGGACTGCTACGAGACGATGCAGCAAACCTGCTACGGCATATAGCAGTTACGGATGCAAATTATTTGGAGGCATGGGAGAAACTGTGTAGGCGATACGACAATCAAGGCCTTGTGATTACATCGTTAATAAAACAGTTCATGAGTCAGCCAGTAGTGACCACAAATTGCACCAAATTGCTTAGAAAAATATGCGATACATCTGATGAGGTCATCAGAGGGTTAAAGGCGTTAGGAGAAGGAGCAGAGACACGAGACCCATGGCTCATCCATATTATTCTTCAAAAACTAGATGAAGAAACACGAAAACAATGGGCAATTAAAAGCATTGACACAGCATACCCGACATTCAAGACATTGTTATCGTTCATTGCAAAGAGATGTACTGCTCTAGAGACATGTGAGCCTGTCCAACAGAAACGACAGTCACCGAAGCCACTACCAAAAACATACCAAGCACAAGTTACTGATATCCGTTCACCGAAAAACAGTACTCCACAGCAATGCATCAAATGTGAAAGCACGGCTATTTAGGTCTTGGCTGTGCTAATAAACCCTGCGAATTTCATTTTCATATCAGTTGGAAAAATGATGTAAATGTTGATGTGAATCTGTATTGATAAAGACTTCTCGAGTAACAATTTCTAGCAAACTTTAAAATTCTGTGGAATAAATACCAGAGATAAATTGCACTAGCGGTATATACGGCTATTTAGGTCTTGGTTGTGCTAATAAACCCTGCGAATTTAATTTTCATATCAGGTGAAAAATGATGTATATAAAACTGTGTATGCGATACGACAATCAAGGCCTTGTGATTACATCGTTAATAAAACAGTTCATGAGTCAGCCAGTAGTGACCACAGATTGCACCAAATTGCTTAGAAAAATATGCGATACATCTGATGAGGTCATCAGAGGGTTAAAGGCGTTAGGAGAAGGAGCAGAGACACGAGACCCATGGCTCATCCATATTATTCTTCAAAAAGTAGATGAAGAAACACGAAAACAATGGGCAATTAAAAGCATTGACACAGAATACCCGACATTCAAGACATTGTTATCGTTCATTGCAAAGAGATGTACTGCTCTAGAGACATGTGAGCCTGTCCAACAGAAACGACAGTCACCGAAGCCACTACCAAAAACATACCAAGCACAAGTTACTGATATCCGTTCACCGAAAAACGGTACTCCACAGCAATGCATCAAATGTGAAAGCAGTCATAAACTTCACGAATGTTCTCAATACAACAAGCTCAGTTTGGAAGAGAAACGGGAATTCGTGGCAATGTCTAAAATTTGTTTCAACTGCCTCTTTAAAGGCCATCTATCGAGCAACTGTCCATCGAGAAGACGATGTTTCATATGTCAAAGAAAACATCATACTTCGCTTCACCCACCACAAGAATCTAAAGTGAACGTAACGGTAGAAGAAAAGGAAGTCGCGGAGTCGCTTGGTGAAAGTCACACGTTAACGCCAACAACACATGCTGCGATAATGGAAAGATACTCACTTTTGCCGACGGCCTTAGTAAATATCAGAGACGTGTTCGGAAAGCATCATTGCTGCCGGGTATTGCTAGACACAGGCTCCGAAACGTCGCTGATCACACAATCGTGCATCAATAAATTACAATTACCTCGCCACAACTGCCGGATTCCAATCACTGGAATAGCATCAAATGCAACAAAAAAGGGTCGAACAGCGATTACGATCACATCACGAATGGACGCTGAATTTGTCATAGAAGTCGACGTATTCATTTTGGACAAATTAACATCAAAGCTACCTAGGCTAAATTCCGGAACTGTAAATAATTGGAAGGAGTTAACTTCACTTCAAGTTGCCGACCCTCTAGTTCAGCAGTGTCGTGAGATCGATGTTCTTCTGGAGGCAAACCAGTTCTCCAAGATTCTGCTTCACGGGCAAATCACAGGACCCAACGGATTGATCGCGCAGAACACAGCATTAGGATGGATCATTTCGGGAGGTGAAACGAAATCTCAAAGGAACGTAACACTGCAAATCGAATTCGACATCGATCAAACACTACGCAAATTTTGGGAGCTAGAAGAACTCCCAAGCAAACCGGTATTGACTCCAGATCAAAAATATTGTGAAGAATTATTTATAAACACGCACACCAGAGACTCATCAGGTCGGTTTGTTATAAGACTTCCCTTTGCCAACGAATCAAGACGATTAGGAAGTTCGCTTCAACAGGCAACCTCGCGATTTATGTCTCTTGAAGCAAAACTGCAACGTCAAGCAGTACTAAGGAACGCGTATACATCATTTATGGAAGAATACCAGAAGCTTAATCATATGACGGAATTCTCGCCTAAGAGCCTCGATTTCATTGGTGAGCACTTTTACCTGCCGCACCACCCAGTAATAGAGCCAGATAGTACAACCACAAAGGTTCGTGTGGTTTTTGATGGATCAGCTGCTTCGACATCATCAATCTCACTAAACTCGAAACTTTTAGTGGGTCCAACGGTACAATCAGAATTAATAAGCATTATGCTGCGATTTCGCTTATACCCAGTAGCCTTCACTGCCGATGTCGTGCGCATGTACCGCCAGGTTAGAGTTGATCCACGTGACTGTGAATACCAACGCATCGTGTGGCGTAACAGTCCTAATGAACCGCTAAAACACTATCGTCTGCAAACGGTCACATACAGCACATCGGCTGCTCCCTTCTTAGCGACACGAGCGCTTCATCAACTGAAGATAGAGTCGAAGACAGAACATCCAGAGGCATCTAACGCACTATTACAAGATTTTTATGTGGATGACCTACTGAGCGGAGGAGTTGACGTACCATCAACATTGATTTTAGCCACCAACATAGCAAACATCCTCAACACGGCGGGCTTTCCACTGCACACATTTTCATTAAATTCGCCAGAATTGCTTTCTTCGTTAGCAAAAACTCACATATCAAGAAGCACTTCAGTGGTTAACATAGATGAATCAAGCGAACATAAAATTTTGGGACTACGGTGGGATACAAAGGCAGACATGTTTAAATTCAAAATAAACGAACCACCAAAATCGAATGCGTTCACGAAACGCACCTTTCTATCTGAATCATCTCGTTTATATGATCCTTTAGGCTGGCTGAGTCCAGTAATAGTATCGATCAAATCGTTATTCCAACAATTGTGGCTATTACATATTGGATGGGATGATCCACTGCCACCTTCAACAGTACGTGCCTGTTCAACTATTAGAAACGACTTTAAACAGTTGGAAAGAATACGTATTCCTAGCTTCATACAAATCACGTCACCAACTAAAGGTGAACTTCATGGATTTGCTGATGCAAGCTCTACCGCTTATGCAGCAGTATTGTACTGTAGAACAGCAGATGAAATTGTGAATGTACAAATCCGTATCGTTGCAGCGAAAACAAGAGTAGCGCCAATTAAAACAATTTCTATTCCTCGCCTGGAACTATGTGGTGCCTTGCTACTCGCAACGTTAACAAAGGCCGTTATTGATGCGATGAAACTACATTCTATTAAGGTATACTCTTGGACGGATTCAGAAGTAGTACTTCACTGGTTGTCTCAACACCCATCCAAATGGAAGGTTTTTATAGCAAACCGGACTACTAAAATATTGGAAACAATGCCAGCAACGACGTGGAACCATATAGCATCCTCAGATAATCCAGCAGATGTCGCTTCTCGTGGCTGTACCTCTAGCGACTTAGTGAAATATTCACTGTGGTGGAAGGGTCCGTCCTGGCTCAAACAACCCAAGGACACATGGCCGATGGGAAAGTTTAATGGTGCAGCGATCACGGATAAAGGAGTTTTGGAGGCACGCACCGTTTCCGTTCACAAAGTTACAGTTGATGAAGACCTGGTATCTAGGATTGCGAGCCGAAACTCCAAATATACTACGCTGAGAAGCAAGTGGCAAAAATTGTACAACAGCAACAGTTCGTAAGTGAAATTAAGCTTCTCAAAACAAACAAACAAGTTACGAAGGGAAACCTAGCATCGCTATCACCTTTCTTAGACGATGAAGGCCTGCTGCGTGTAGGAGGACGCTTAAAAAATGCTCATTGTTCATATAATCAAAGGCATCCAATTATTCTGCCCAATCATCACATATTAAGTAAAATAATACTATCCTATCTCCACGTATCTTACCTTCACCCAGGTCCATCCCTTCTATCCCATCTCTCACGCCAATCATACTGGATCATCACTGTTCGAAAGTTAGCTCGAAAGGTTACTAATGATTGCATTATTTGTCGTAGGCTTAATGCTCGTCCGATCAATCCGATCATGGGGAACCTACCAGTCGAGAGGGTAACACCAACAAAACCGTTCACGCACACTGGGATTGATATGGCCGGACCAATAGAAATTGCAACAAAAACGGGCAGAGGAGCTAAATTCGTTAAATCATACATCGTGGTCTTTGTGTGTATGGCAACAAAAGTAATTCACTTGGAGTTGGCTGGAAATCTAACAACGGATGCCTTTTTAGCCGCGCTCAAGCGATTCGTCAGCAGAAGGGGTTTGCACGCGACAATATCATGCGATAACGGGACCAACTTCGTAGACGCGAGGCGTAAACTCAGCGAAGCGCACCAACAACTATATGCCAGCACATCAGACGCATCAATTCATAAATTCACCACAGAACACGGAATTGAATGGAAATTCAATTCCCCAGCATCTCCTCACTTCGGCGGTCTTTGGGAGGCCGCGGTTCGTTCAGTAAAGCATCATGTTACTCGGATGAATCGACAATCAAAACTCACGTTCGAGGAGTTTTCAACATTATTGTGCCAAATCGAGGCGGTTTTGAACTCTCGACCACTTACACCGGCAACCGAAGACTGCGATACTATTTTTGCAATTACGCCAGCTCATTTTTTGACCACCGCACCACTTCTATCAGTTCCTGTCATCGATAATACGGATACGCCGGACAACCGTTTAACAAGATGGGAAGAACACCAAAAACGAGTACATAAATTTTGGAAACGATATACGGTGGAGTATATCAACAACCTACAACAAAGGAACAAGTGGAAAATAAAAAACAAAAATTTACAAATTGGAGATATTGTTTTAGTGAAAAATATCAATCTGCCACCACTACAATGGCCGCTTGCCCGAATTACCAAAGTATACACTGGAGAGGACGGGATAGTACGTGTAGTAACGCTTAAAACAGCAACTTCAACAATGGAACGTCCTGTTGTTAAATTGGTTAAACTCATCGAAGTTAAGGAACAAGTTCCTTAACGGCGGCCGGAATGGAATGTTAACGCCACAGATATTCGAGTCCGTCATGACATCATCATTGCCGCAAACTCCAATAAACCTAAAAATAATAACAATTAGACATAAATTAGGAAACTAAATTTATATACTTATCTTATCTTATCATCCAAAGTAGAAGTTTGTAGCTGTAAGAAAATATTGTAATTTGACTTATATAATTCATCAATTAATTCTAATTATAATACTTATCTCATCTGTTAACATAAACACACAACATTAATCAACACTGCAAATCATAGTAAATGACAGATGCGGTCGATAGTATAGTAATCTGTATTGTCAACTGATGTCGATCGTGTGGTAACCTGTATTGGTAACCTATTTTAATTATGTCAGCAAATCAGCAACGATCTAGTTGAGAATCTCACCACCAGTTGTAGTTATGTTATGCAAAATAAAATAATTTTCTCGTCACTTTTTGCGCAGCCATTACAAACTACACATCAAATTTAAACCGCATATTAAATAAAGTTAAATTGTTATTTAACCTAAAACATATTAAAGATTTTTTTATTACAACTTTAACAGTGTACATAAAGACTTCTTGAGTGAGAATTTCTAGTAAACTATAAAACTATCTGGAGCAAATACTAGAGATAAATTGCACTAGCGGTATATACGGCTATTTTGGTTTTGGCTGTGCTAATAAACCCTGCGAATTTCATTTTCATATCAGGTGGAAAAATGATGTAAATGTTGATGTGAATCTGTATGGATAAGGACTTCTCGAGTGAGAATTTCTAACAAAATTTAAAATTCTGTGGAACAATGCTAATAAACTCTGCGAATTTCATTTTCATATCAGGTGGAAAAATGATGTAAATGATGTGTATTTGTGTACATAAAGACTTCTCGAGTAAGAATTTCTAGCAAACTTTAAAATTTTGTAGAGCAAATACCAAAGATAAATTGCACTAGCGGTATATACGGCTATTTAGGTCTTGGCTGTCCTAATACATATTTACATAAAGACTTCTCGAGTGAGAATTTCTAGCTAACTTTAAAATTCTATAGAGCTAATACCAGATATAAATTGCACTATTGGTATATACGGCTATTTAGGTCTTGGCTGTGCTAATAAACCCTGCGAATTTCATTTTGATATCAGGTGAAAAAATTATATATATGATGTGTATTTGTGTGCATAAAGACTTCTCGAGTGAGAATTTCAAGCAAACTTTAAAATTCTGTGGAGCAAATACCAGAGATAAATTGCGCTAGCGATATATGCGGCTATTTAGTTCTTGGCTGTGCTAATAAACCCTGCGAATTTCATTTTCATATCAGGTGGAAAATTGATGTATATGATGTGTATTTGTGTGCATAAAGACTTCTCGAGTGAGAATTTTTAGTAAACTTTAAAATTGTGTGGAACAAATACTAGAAATAAATTGCACTTGTGGTATATACGGCTATTTAGGTCTTGGCTGTGCTAATAAACACTGCGAATTTCATTTTCATATCAGGTGGAAAAATGATGTTAATGTTGATGTGAATCTGTATGGATAAAGACTTCTCGAGTGAGAATTTCTAGCAATTTTTTCAAATACTGTGGAACAAATACCAGAGATAAATTGCACTAGCGTTATATGCGGCTATTTAGGTTTTGGCTGTGCTAATAAACCCTGCGAATTTCATTTTCGTATCAGGTGGAAAAATAATGTATATGATGTGTATTTGTGTACATAGAGACTTCTCGAGTGAGAATTTCTAGTAAATTATAAAATTATCTGGAGCAAATACTAGAGATAAATTGCACTAGCGGTATACACGGCTATTTAGGTCTTGGCTGTGCTAATAAACCCTGCGAATTTCATTTTCATATCAGTTGGAAAAATGATGTAAATGTTGATGTGAATCTGTATTGATAAAGACTTCTCGAGTAACAATTTCTAATTCAATTTAAAATTCTGTGGAATAAATACCAGAGATAAATTGCACTAGCGGTATATACGGCTATTTGGGTCTTGGCTGTGCTAATAAACCTTGTTAATTTCATTTTCATACCAGGTGAAAAATGATGTATATGATGTGTATTTGTGTGGATAAAGACTTCTCGAGTGAGAATTTCTTGCAAACTTTAAAATTCTGTGGAACAAATACCAGAGATAAATTGCACTAGCGTTATATGCGGCTATTTAGGTCTTAACTGTGCTAATAAACCCTGCGAATATCATTTTCATATCAGGTGGAAAAATGATGTATATGATGTGTATTTGTTTACATAAAGACTTCTCGAGTGAGAATTTCTAGCAAAATTTAAAATTCTATAGAGCAAATACCAGAGATAAATTGCACTAGCGGTATATACGGCTATTTAGGTCTTGGCTGTACTAATAAACTCTGCGAATTTCATTTTCATATCAGTTGGAAAAATGATGAAAATGTTGATGTGAATCTGTATGGATAAAGACTTCACGAGTGAGAATTTCTAGCAAACTTTAAAATTCTATGGTGCAAATACCAAAGATAAATTGCACTAGTGGTATATACGGCTATTTAGGTCTTGGCTGTGCTAATAAACCCTGCGATTTTCATTTTCATATCAGGTGGAAAAATGATGTATATGATGTGTATTTGTGTACATAAAGACTTCTCGAGTGAGAATTTCTAGCAAACTTTAAAGTTCTATAGATCAAATACCAGAGATAAATTGCACAAGCGGTATATACGGCTATTTAGGTCTTGGCTGTGCTAATAAACCCTGCGAATTTAATTTTCATATTAGGTGAAAAAATGATGTAAATGTTGATGTAAATCTGTATGGATAAAGACTTTTCGAGTGAGAATTTCTAGCAAACTTTAAAATTCTATGGAGCAAATACCAGAGATAAATTGCACTAGCGGTATATACGGCTATTAAGGTCTTGGCTGTGCTAATAAACCCTGCGAATTTCATTTTCATATCAGGTGGAAAAATGATGTATATGATGTGTATTTGTGTACATAAAGACTTCTCGGGTGAGAATTTTTAGTAAACTTTAAAATTTTGTGGAACAAATACTAGAGATAAATTGCACTAGCGGTATATACGGCTATTAAGATCTTGGCTGTGCTAATAAACCCTGCGAATTTAATTTTCATATTAGGTGGAAAAATGATGTAAATGTTGATGTAAATCTGTATGGATAAAGACTTTTCGAGTGAGAATTTCTAGCAAACTTTAAAATTCTATGGAGCAAATACCAGAGATAAATTGCACTAGCGGTATATACGGCTATTAAGGTCTTGGCTGTGCTAATAAACCCTGCGAATTTCATTTTCATATCAGGTGGAAAAATGATGTATATGATGTGTATTTTTGTGCATAAAGACTTCTCAAGTGAGAATTTCTAGCAAACTTTAAAATTCTGTGGAGCAAATAACAGAGATAAATTGCGCTAGCGGTATATGCGGCTATTTAGGTCTTGGCTCTGCTAATAAACCCTGCGAATTTCATTTTCATATCAGGTGGAAAAACGATGTATATGATGTGTATTTGTGTGCATAAAGACTTCTCGAGTGAGAATTTCTAGTAAATTATAAAATTATCTGGAGCAAATACTAGAGATAAATTGCACTAGCGGTATATACGGCTATTAAGGTCTTGGCTGTGCTGATGAAAACTGCGAATTTAATTTTCATATCAGGTGGATAATTGTTGTAAATCTGTATGGATAAAGACTTCTCGAGTGAGAATTTCTAGCAAAGTTTAAAATTCTGTGGAACAAATACTAGAGATAAATTGCTCTAGCGGTATATACGGCTATTTAGGTCTTGGCTGTGCTAATAAACCCTGCGACTTTCATTTTCATATCAGGTGGAAAAATGATGTAAATGTTGATGTGAATCTGTATGGATAAAGACTTCTCGAGTGACAATTTCTAGCAAATTTTAAAATTCCGTGGAACAAATATTAAAGATAAATGGCACTAGCAATATATACTGCTATTTAGGTCTTGGCTGTGCTAATAAACCCTGCGAATTTCATTTTCATATCAGGTGGAAAAATGATGTTAATGATGTGTATTTGTGTGGATAAAGACTACTCGAGTGAGAATTTTTAGCAAAGTTTAAAATTCTGTAAAACAAATACCAGAGATAAATTGCACTAGCGGTATATACGGCTATTTAGGTTTTGGCTGTGCTAATAAACCCTGCGAATTTCATTTTCATATCAGGTGGAAAAATGATGTATATGATGTGTATTTGTGTACATAAAGACTTCTCGAGTGAGAATTTCTAGCAAACTTTAAAATTCTGTGGAACAAATACCATAAATTAATTGCACTAGTGGTATATACGGCTATTTAGGTCTTGGCTGTACTAATAATCCCTCTATGTTTCATTTTCATATCAGGTGGAAAAATGATGTAAATGTTGATGTGAATATGAATGGATAAATACTTCTCGAGTGAGAATTTCTAGCAAACTTTAAAATTCTGTGGAACAAATACCAGAGATAAATTGCACTAGCGGTATATACGGCTATTTAGGTCTTGGCTGTGCTAATAAACTATGCAAATTTATTTTTCATATCAGGTGTAAAAATGATGTATATGATGTGTATTTGTGTACATAAAGACTTCTCGAGTGAGAATTTCTAGTAAATTTTATAATTCTGTGGAGCAAATACCAGAGATAAATTGCACTAGCGGTATATGCGGCTATTTAGGTCTT
Organism: Nephrotoma flavescens; assembly: GCA_932526605.1. Taxonomy (NCBI): domain Eukaryota; kingdom Metazoa; phylum Arthropoda; class Insecta; order Diptera; family Tipulidae; genus Nephrotoma; species Nephrotoma flavescens. The sequence continues at coordinate 98,380 of CAKOBK010000211.1, read as the reverse complement.
GGCTGTGCTAATAAACCCTGCGAATTTCATTTTCATATCAGGTGAAAAAATGATGTAAATGATGTGTATTTGTGTGAATAAAGACTTCTCGAGTGAGAATTTCTAGTAAACTTTAAAATTCTATGAGGCAAATACTAGAGATAAATTGCACTAGCGGTATATGCGGCTATTTAGGTCTTGGCTGTGCTAATAAACCATGCGAGTTTCATTTTCATATCAGGTAAAAAAATGATGTAAATGTTGATGTGAATTTGTATGGATAAAGACTTCTCGAGTGAGAATTTCTAGCAAATTTTAAAATTCTGTGGAACAAATACCATAGATAAATTGCACTAGCGGTATATACGGCTATTTAGGTCTTGGCTGTGCTAATAAACCCTGCGAATTTCATTTTCATATTAGGTGGAAAAATGATGAATATGATGTGTATTTGTGTACATAAAGACTTCTCGAGTGAGAATTTCTAGTAAACTATAAAATTATCTGGAGCAAATACTAGAGATAAATTGCACTAGCTGTATATACGGCTATTAAGGTCTTGGCTGTGCTAATAAACCCTGCCAATTTCATTTTCATATTAGGTGGAAAAATGATGTAAATATTGATGTGAATCTGTATGGATAAAGACTTCTCGAGTGACAATTTCTAGAAAATTATAAAATTCTGTGGAACAAATACCAGAGATAAATTGCACTAGCGGTATATGCGGCTATTAAGGTTTTTGCTGTGCTAATAATCCCTGCGAGTTTTATTTTCATATCAGGTGGAAAAATGATGTATATGATGTGTATTTGTGTACATAAAGACTTCTCGAGTATGAGAATTTCTAGTAAACTATAAAATTATCTGGAGCAAATACTAGAGATAAATTGCACAAGCGGTATATACGGCTATTTAGGTCTTGGCTGTGCTAATAAACCCTGCGAATTTCATTTTCATATCAGGTGGAAAAATGATGTAAATGTTGATGTGAATCTGTATGGATAAAGACTTCTCGAGTGACAATTTCTAGCAAATTATAAAATTCTGTGGAATAAATACCAGAGATAAATTGCACTAGCATAATATATACGGCTATTTAGGTCTTGGCTGTGCTAATAAACCATGCAAATTTAATTTTCATATCAAGTGAAAAAATGATGTATATTATGTGTATTTGTGTGGATAAAGACTTCTCGAGTGAGAATTTCTTTCAAAATTTAAAATTCTGTGGAACAAATACCAGAGATAAATTGCGCTAGCGGTATATGCGGCTATTTAGGTCTTGGCTGTGCTAATAAACCCTGCGAATTTAATTTTCATATCAGGTGGAAAAATGATGTATATGATGTGTATTTTTGTGCATAAAGACTTCTCGAGTGAGAATTTCTAGTAAACTTTAAAATTCTGTGGAGCAAATACCAGAGATAAATTGCACTAGCGGTATATACAGCTGTTTAGGTCTTGACTGTGCTAATAAACCCTGCGATTTTTATTTTCATATCAGGTGGAAAAATGATGTAAATGTTGATGTGAATCTGTATGGATAAGGAATTCTCGAGTGAGAATTTCTAGCAAACTTTAAAATTCTGTGGAACAAATACCAGAGATAAATTGCACTAGCGTTGTATGCGGCTATTAAGGTCTTGGCTGTGCTAATAAACCCTGCGAATTTCATTTTCATATCAGGTGGAAAAATGATGTAAATGATGTGTATTTGTTTGCATAAAGACTTCTCGAGTGAGATTTTCTAGTAAATTATAAAATTACCTGGAGCAAATACTAGAGATAAATTGCACTAGCGGTATATGCGGCTATTTAGGTCTTGACTGTGCTAATAATCCCTGCGAGTTTTATTTTCATATCAGGTGGAAAAATGATGTATATGATGTGTATTTGTGTACATAAAGACTTCTCGAGTATGAGAATTTCTAGTAAACTATAAAATTATCTGGAGCAAATACTAGAGATAAATTGCACAAGCGGTATATACGGCTATTTAGGTCTTGGCTGTGCTAATAAACCCTGCCAATTTCATTTTCATATCAGGTGAAAAAATGATGTAAATGTTGATGTGAATCTGTATGGATAACGACTTCTCGAGTGAGAATTTCTAGCAAATTTTAAAATTCTGTGGAACAAATACCAGAGATAAATTGCACTAGCGGTATATACGGCTGTTTAGGTCTTGGCTGTACTAATAAACCCTGCGATTTTCGTTTTCATATCAGGTGGAAAAATGATGTATTTGATGTGTATTTGTTTGCATAAAGACTTCTCGAGTGAGAATTTCTAGTAAATTATAAAATTACCTGGAGCAAATACTAGAGATAAATTGCACTAGCGGTATATGCGGCTATTTAGGTCTTGACTGTGCTAATAAACCCTGCGAGTTTCATTTTCATATCAGGTGGAAAAATGATGTAAACGTTGATGTGAATCTGTATGGATAAGGACTTCTCGAGTGAGAATTTCTAGCAAACTTTAAAATTCTGTGGAACAAATACCAGAGATAAATTGCACTAGCGGTATATACGGCTATTTAGGTCTTGGCTGTGCTTATAAACATTACGAATGTCATTTTCATATCAGGTGGAAAAATGATGTATATGATGTGTATTTGTGTACATAAAGACTTCTCGAGTGAGAATTTCTAGTAAACTATAAAATTATCTGGAGCAAATACTAGAGATAAATTGCACTAGCTGTATATACGGCTATTAAGGTCTTGGCTGTGCTAATAAAGCCTGCCAATTTCATTTTCATATCAGGTGGAAAAATGATGTAAATGTTGATTTGAATCTGTATGGATAAAGAATTCTCGAGTGACAATTTCTAGCAAATTTTAAAATTCTGTTGAATAAATACCAGAGATAAATTGCAATAGCGGTATATACGGCTATTTAGGTCATGGCTGTGCTAATAAACCATGCAAATTTAATTTTCATATCAGGTGAAAAAATGATGTAAATGTTGATGTGAATTTGTATGGATAAAGATTTCTCGAGTGAGAATTTCTAGCAAATTTTAAAATTCTGTGGAACAAATACCATAGATAAATTGCACTAGCGGTATATACGGCTATTTAGGTCTTGGCTGTGCTAATAAACATTGCTAATTTCATTTTCATATTAGGTGGAAAAATGATGAATATGATGTGTATTTGTTTGCATAAAGACTTCTCGAGTGAGAATTTCTAGTAAACTATAAAATTATCTGGAGCAAATACTAGAGATAAATTGCACTAGCTGTATATACGGCTATTAAGGTCTTGGCTGTGCTAATAAACCCTGCCAATTTCATTTTCATATCAGGTGGAAAAATGATGTAAATGTTGATTTGAATCTGTATGGATAAAGACTTCTCGAGTGACAATTTCTAGCAAACTTTAAAATTCTGTGGAACAAATACCAGAGATAAATTGCACTAGCGTTATATGCGGCTATTAAGGACTTGGCTGTGCTAATAAACCCTGCGAATTTCATTTTCATATCAGGTGGAAAAATGATGTAAATGATGTGTATTTGTTTGCATAAAGACTTCTCGAGTGAGAATTTCTAGTAAACTATAAAATTATCTGGAGCAAATACTAGTGATAAATTGCACTAGCTGTATATACGGCTATTAAGGTCTTGGCTGTGCTAATAAACCCTGCGAATTTCATTTTCATATCAGGTGGAAAAATGGTGTAAATGTTGATGTGAATCTGTATGGATAAAGACTTCTCGAGTGAGAATTTCTAGTAAACTTTAAAATTCTGTGGAGCAAATACTAGAGATAAATTGCACTAGCGGTATATGCGGCTATTTAGGTCTTGGCTGTGCTAATAAACCCTGCGAATTTCATTTTCATATCAGGTGGAAAAATGATGTAAATGATGTGTATTTTTTTGCATAAAGACTTCTCGAGTGAGAATTTCTAGTAAATTATAAAATTACCTGGAGCAAATACTAGAGATAAATTGCACTAGCGGTATATGCGGCTATTTAGGTCTTGACTGTGCTAATAAACCCTGCGAGTTTCATTTTCATATCAGGTGGAAAAATGATGTAAACGTTGATGTGAATCTGTATGGATAAAGACTTCTCGAGTGAGAATTTCTAGCAAACTTTAAAATTCTGTGGAACAAATACCAGAGATAAAATGCACTAGCGGTATATACGGCTATTTATGTCTTGGCTGTGCTAATAAACATTGCGAATGTCATTTTCATATTAGGTGGAAAAATGATGTATGTGATGTGTATTTGTGTACATAAAGACTTCTCGAGTGAGAATTTCTAGTAAACTATAAAATTATCTGGAGCAAATACTAGAGATAAATTGCACTAGCTGTATATACGGCTATTAAGGTCATGGCTGTGCTAATAAACCCTGCCAATTTCATTTTCATATCAGGTTGAAAAATGATGTAAATGTTGATTTGAATCTGTATGGATAAAGACTTCTCGAGTGACAATTTCTAGCAAATTTTAAAATTCTGTTGAATAAATACCAGAGATAAATTGCACTAGCGGTATATACGGCTATTTAGGTCATGGCTATGCTAATAAACCATGCAAATTTAATTTTCATATCAGGTGAAAAAATGATGTAAATGCTGATGTGAATTTGTATGGATAAAGACTTCTCGAGTGAGAATTTCTAGCAAATTTTAAAATTCTGTGGAACAAATACCATTGATAAATTGCACTAGCGGTATATACGGCTATTTAGGTCTTGGCTTTGCTAATAAACATTGCTAATTTCATTTTCATATTAGGTGGAAAAATGATGAATATGATGTGTATTTGAGTACATAAAGACTTCTCGAGTGAGAATTTCTAGTAAATTATAAAATTATCTGGAGCAAATACTAGAGATAAATTGCACTAGCTGTATATACGGCTATTAAGGTCTTGGCTGTGCTAATAAACCCTGCGAATTTCATTTTCATATCAGGTGGAAAAATGATGTAAATATTGATGTGAATCTGTATGGATAAAGACTTCTCGAGTGACAATTTCTAGAAAATTTTAAAATTCTGTGGAACAAATACCAGAGATAAATTGCACTAGCGTTATATGCGGCTATTAAGGTCTTGGCTGTGCTAATAAACCCTGCGAATTTCATTTTCATATCAGGTGGAAAAATGATGTAAATGATGTGTATTTGTTTGCATAAAGACTTCTCGAGTGAGAATTTCTAGTAAACTATAAAATTATCTGGAGCAAATACTAGAGATAAATTGTACTAGCTGTATATACGGCTATTAAGGTCATGGCTGTGCTAATAAACCCTGCGAATTTCATTTTCATATCGAGTGTAAATCTGTATGGATAAAGACTTCTCGAGTGAGAATTTCTAGCAAAGTTTAAAATTCTGTGGAACAAATACTAGAGATAAATTGCTCTAGCGGTATATACGGCTATTTAGGTCTTGGCTGTGCTAATAAACCCTGCGATTTTCATTTTCATATCAGGTGGAAAAATGATGTAAATGTTGATGTGTATCTGTATGGATAAAGACTTCTCGAGTGACAATTTCTGGCAAATTTTAAAATTCCGTGGAACAAATATTAAAGATAAATGGCACTAGCAATATATACTGCTACTAAGTTTAAAATTCTGTAAAACAAATACCAGAGATAAATTGCACTAGTGGTATATACGGCTATTTAGGTCTTGGCTGTGCTAATAAACCCTGCGAATTTCATTTTCATATCAGGTGGAAAAATGATGTATATGATGTGTATTTGTGTACATAAAGACTTCTCGAGTGAGAATTTCTAGCAAACTTTAAAATTCTGTGGAACAAATACCATAAATAAATTGCACTAGTGGTATATACGGCTATTTAGGTCTTGGCTGTGCTAATAAACCCTCCGAATTTCATTTTCATATCAGGTGGAAAAATGATGTAAATGTTGATGTGAATCTGAATGGATAAATACTTCTCGAGTGAGAATTTCTAGCAAACTTTAAAATTCTGTGGAACAAATACCAGAGATAAATTGCACTAGCGGTATATACGGCTATTTAGGTCTTGGCTGTGCTAATAAACCCTAAGATTTTCGTTTTCATATCAGGTGGAAAAATGATGTATATGATGTGTATTTGTGTACATAAAGACTTCTCGAGTGAGAATTTCTAGTAAACTATAAAATTATCTGGAGCAAATACCAGAGATAAATTGCACTAGCGGTATATGCGGCTATTTAGGTCTTGGCTGTGCTAATAAACCCTGCGAATTTCATTTTCATATCAGGTGAAAAAATGATGTAAATGATGTGTATTTGTGTGCATAAAGACTTCTCGAGTGAGAATTTCTAGTAAACTTTAAAATTCTATGAGGCAAATACTAGAGATAAATTGCACTAGCGGTATATGCGGCTATTTAGGTCTTGGCTGTGCTAATAAACCCTGCGAGTTTCATTTTCATATCAGGTAAAAAAATGATGTAAATGTTGATGTGAATTTGTATGGATAAAGACTTCTCGAGTGAGAATTTCTAGCAAATTTTAAAATTCTGTGGAACAAATACCATAGATAAATTGCACTAGCGGTATATACGGCTATTTAGGTCTTGGCTGTGCTAATAAACCCTGCGAATTTCATTTTCATATTAGGTGGAAAAATGATGAATATGATGTGTATTTGTGTACATAAAGACTTCTCGAGTGAGAATTTCTAGTAAACTATAAAATTATCTGGAGCAAATACTAGAGATAAATTGCACTAGCTGTATATACGGCTATTAAGGTCTTGGCTGTGCTAATAAACCCTGCCAATTTCATTTTCTTATTAGGTGGAAAAATGATGTAAATATTGATGTGAATCTGTATGGATAAAGACTTCTCGAGTGACAATTTCTAGAAAATTATAAAATTCTGTGGAACAAATACCAGAGATAAATTGCACTAGCGGTATATGCGGCTATTTAGGTTTTTGCTGTGCTAATAATCCCTGCGAGTTTTATTTTCATATCAGGTGGAAAAATGATGTATATGATGTGTATTTGTGTACATAAAGACTTCTCGAGTATGAGAATTTCTAGTAAACTATAAAATTATCTGGAGCAAATACTAGAGATAAATTGCACAAGCGGTATATACGGCTATTTAGGTCTTGGCTGTGCTAATAAACCCTGCGAATTTCATTTTCATATCAGGTGGAAAAATGATGTAAATGTTGATGTGAATCTGTATGGATAAAGACTTCTCGAGTGACAATTTCTTGCAAATTATAAAATTCTGTGGAATAAATACCAGAGATAAATTGCACTAGCATAATATATACGGCTATTTAGGTCTTGGCTGTGCTAATAAACCATGCAAATTTAATTTTCATATCAAGTGAAAAAATGATGTATATTATGTGTATTTGTGTGGATAAAGACTTCTCGAGTGAGAATTTCTTTCAAACTTTAAAATTCTGTGGAACAAATACCAGAGATAAATTGCGCTAGCGGTATATGCGGCTATTTAGGTCTTGGCTGTGCTAATAAACCCTGCGAATTTAATTTTCATATCAGGTGGAAAAATGATGTATATGATGTGTATTTTTGTGCATAAAGACTTCTCGAGTGAGAATTTCTAGTAAACTTTAAAATTCTGTGGAGCAAATACCAGAGATAAATTGCACTAGCGGTATATACAGCTGTTTAGGTCTTGACTGTGCTAATAAACCCTGCGAATTTCATTTTCATATCAGGTGGAAAATAGATGTAAATGTTGATGTGAATCTGTATGGATAAGGAATTCTCGAGTGAGAATTTCTAGCAAATTTTAAAATTCTGTGGAACAAATACCAGAGATAAATTGCACTAGCGTTATATGCGGCTATTAAGGTCTTGGCTGTGCTAATAAACCCTGCGAATTTCATTTTCATATCAGGTGGAAAAATGATGTAAATGATGTGTATTTGTTTGCATAAAGACTTCTCGAGTGAGAATTTCTAGTAAATTATAAAATTACCTGGAGCAAATACTAGAGATAAATTGCACTAGCGGTATATGCGGCTATTTAGGTCTTGACTGTGCTAATAATCCCTGCTAGTTTGATTTTCATATCAGGTGGAAAAATGATGTATATGATGTGTATTTTTGTACATAAAGACTTCTCGAGTATGAGAATTTCTAGTAAACTATAAAATTATCTGGAGCAAATACTAGAGATAAATTGCACAAGCGGTATATACGGCTATTTAGGTCTTGGCTGTGCTAATAAACCCTGCCAATTTCATTTTCATATCAGGTGGAAAAATGATGTAAATGTTGATGTGAATCTGTATGGATAACGACTTCTCGAGTGAGAATTTCTACCAAATTTTAAAATTCTGTGGAACAAATACCAGAGATAAATTGCACTAGCGGTATATACGGCTGTTTAGGTCTTGGCTGTGCTAATAAACCCTTAGATTTTCGTTTTCATATCAGGTGGAAAAATGATGTATTTGATGTGTATTTGTTTGCATAAAGACTTCTCGAGTGAGAATTTCTAGTAAATTATAAAATTACCTGGAGCAAATACTAGAGATAAATTGCATTAGGTCTTGACTGTGCTAATAAACCCTGCGAGTTTCATTTTCATATCAGGTGGAAAAATGATGTAAACGTTGATGTGAATCTGTATGGATAAAGACTTCTCGAGTGAGAATTTCTAGCAAACTTTAAAATTCTGTGGAACAAATACCAGAGATAAATTGCACTAGCGGTATATACGGCTATTTAGGTCTTGGCTGTGCTAATAAACATTGCGAATGTCATTTTCATATCAGGTGGAAAAATGATGTATATGATGTGTATTTGTGTACATAAAGACTTCTCGAGTGAGAATTTCTAGTAAACTATAAAATTATCTGGAGCAAATACTAGAGATAAATTGCACTAGCTGTATATACGGCTATTAAGGTCTTGGCTGTGCTAATAAAGCCTGCCAATTTCATTTTCATATCAGGTGGAAAAATGATGTAAATGTTGATTTGAATCTGTATGGATAAAGACTTCTCGAGTGACAATTTCTAGCAAATTTTAAAATTCTGTTGAATAAATACCAGAGATAAATTGCACTAGCGGTATATACGGCTATTTAGGTCATGGCTGTGCTAATAAACCATGCAAATTTAATTTTCATATCAGGTGAAAAAATGATGTAAATGGTGATGTGAATTTGTATGGATAAAGATTTCTCGAGTGAGAATTTCTAGCAAATTTTAAAATTCTGTGGAACAAATACCATAGATAAATTGCACTAGCGATATATACGGCTATTTAGGTCTTGGCTGTGCTAATAAACATTGCTAATTTCATTTTCATATTGGGTGGAAAAATGATGAATATGATGTGTATTTGTGTACATAAAGACTTCTCGAGTGAGAATTTCTAGTAAACTATAAAATTATCTGGAGCAAATACTAGAGATAAATTGCACTAGCTGTATATACGGCTAATAAGGTCTTGGCTGTGCTAATAAACCCTGCCAATTTCATTTTCATATCAGGTGGAAAAATGATGTAAATATTGATTTGAATCTGTATGGATAAAGACTTCTCGAGTGACAATTTCTAGCAAACTTTAAAATTCTGTGGAACAAATACCAGAGATAAATTGCACTAGCGTTATATGCGGCTATTAAGGTCTTGGCTGTGCTAATAAACCCTGCGAATTTCATTTTCATATCAGGTGGAAAAATGATGTAAATGATGTGTATTTGTTTGCATAAAGACTTCTCGAGTGAGAATTTCTAGTAAACTATAAAATTATCTGGAGCAAATACTAGAGATAAATTGCACTAGCTGTATATACGGCTATTAAGGTCTTGGCTGTGCTAATAAACCCTGCGAATTTCATTTTCATATCAGGTGGAAAAATGGTGTAAATGTTGATGTGAATCTGTATGGATAAAGACTTCTCGAGTGAGAATTTCTAGTAAACTTTAAAATTCTGTGGAGCAAATACTAGAGATAAATTGCACTAGCGGTATATGCGGCTATTTAGGTCTTGGCTGTGCTAATAAACCCTGCGAATTTCATTTTCATATCAGGTGGAAAAATGATGTAAATGATGTGTATTTTTTTGCATAAAGACTTCTTGAGTGAGAATTTCTAGTAAATTATAAAATTACCTGGAGCAAATACTAGAGATAAATTGCACTAGCGGTATATGCGGCTATTTAGGTCTTGACTGTGCTAATAAACCCTGCGAGTTTCATTTTCATATCAGGTGGAAAAATGATGTAAACGTTGATGTGAATCTGTATGGATAAAGACTTCTCGAGTGAGAATTTCTAGCAAACTTTAAAATTCTGTGGAACAAATACCAGAGATAAATTGCACTAGCGGTATATACGGCTATTTAGGTCTTGGCTGTGCTAATAAACATTGCGAATGTCATTTTCATATTAGGTGGAAAAATGATGTATATGATGTGTATTTGTGTACATAAAGACTTCTCGAGTGAGAATTTCTAGTAAACTATAAAATTATCTGGAGCAAATACTAGAGATAAATTGCACTAGCTGTATATACGGCTATTAAGGTCATGGCTGTGCTAATAAACCCTGCGAGTTTCATTTTCATATCAGGTGGAAAAATGATGTAAACGTTGATGTGAATCTGTATGGATAAAGACTTCTCGAGTGAGAATTTCTAGCAAACTTTAAAATTCTGTGGAACAAATACCAGAGATAAATTGCACTAGCGGTATATACGGCTATTTAGGTCTTGGCTGTGCTAATAAACATTGCGAATGTCATTTTCATATTAGGTGGAAAAATGATGTATATGATGTGTATTTGTGTACATAAAGACTTCTCGAGTGAGAATTTCTAGTAAATTATAAAATTATCTGGAGCAAATACTAGAGATAAATTGCACTAGCTGTATATACGGCTATTAAGGTCATGGCTGTGCTAATAAACCCTGCCAATTTAATTTTCATATCAGGTGAAAAAATGATGTAAATGCTGGTGTGAATTTGTATGGATAAAGACTTCTCGAGTGAGAATTTCTAGCAAATTTTAAAATTCTGTGGAACAAATACCATAGATAAATTGCACTAGCGGTATATGCGGCTATTTAGGTCTTGGCTGTGCTAATAAACATTGCTAATTTCATTTTCATATTAGGTAAAAAAATGATGAATATGATGTGTATTTGAGTACATAAAGACTTCTCGAGTGAGAATTTCTAGTAAATTATAAAATTATCTGGAGCAAATACTAGAGATAAATTGCACTAGCTGTATATACGGCTATTAAGGTCTTGGCTGTGCTAATAAACCCTGCGAATTTCATTTTCATATCAGGTGGAAAAATGATGTAAATATTGATGTGAATCTGTATGGATAAAGACTTCTCGAGTGACAATTTCTAGAAAATTTTAAAATTCTGTGGAACAAATACAAGAGATAAATTGCACTAGCGTTATTTGCGGCTATTAAGGTCTTGGCTGTGCTAATAAACCCTGCGAATTTCATTTTCATATCAGGTGGAAAAATGATGTAAATGATGTGTATTTGTTTGCATAAAGACTTCTCGAGTGAGAATTTCTAGTAAACTATAAAATTATCTGGAGCAAATACTAGAGATAGATTGCACTAGCTGTATATACGGCTATTAAGGTCTTGGCTGTGCTAATAAACCCTGCGAATTTCATTTTCATATCAGGTGGAAAAATGGTGTAAATGTTGATGTGAATCTGTATGGATAAAGACATCTCGAGTGAGAATTTCTAGTAAACTTTAAAAGTCTGTGAAGCAAATACCAGAGATAAATTGCACTAGCGGTATATGCGGCTATTTAGGTCTTGGCTGTGCTAATAAACCCTGCGAATTTCATTTTCATATCAGGTGGAAAAATGATGTAAATGATGTGTATTTGTTTGCATAAAGACTTCTCGAGTGAGAATTTCTAGCAAACTTTAAAATTTTGTAGAGCAAATACCAAAGATAAATTGCACTAGCGGTATATACGGCTATTTAGGTCTTGGCTGTCCTAATACATATTTACATAAAGACTTCTCGAGTGAGAATTTCTAGCAAACTTTAAAATTCTATAGAGCAAATACCAGATATAAATTGCACTATTGGTATATACGGCTATTTAGGTCTTGGCTGTGCTAATAAACCCTGCGAATTTCATTTTCATATCAGGTGAAAAAATTATATATATGATGTGTATTTGTGTGCATACAGACTTCTCGAGTGAGAATTTCAAGCAAACTTTAAAATTCTGTGGAGCAAATACCAGAGATAAATTGCGCTAGCGATATATGCGGCTATTTAGTTCTTGGCTGTGCTAATAAACCCTGCGAATTTAATTTTCATATCAAGTGAAAAAATGATGTATATTATGTGTATTTGTGTGGATAAAGACTTCTCGAGTGAGAATTTCTTTCAAACTTTAAAATTCTGTGGAACAAATACCAGAGATAAATTGCGCTAGCGGTATATGCGGCTATTTAGGTCTTGGCTGTGCTAATAAACCCTGCGAATTTAATTTTCATATCAGGTGGAAAAATGATGTATATGATGTGTATTTTTGTGCATAAAGACTTCTCGAGTGAGAATTTCTAGTAAACTTTAAAATTCTGTGGAGCAAATACCAGAGATAAATTGCACTAGCGGTATATACAGCTGTTTAGGTCTTGACTGTGCTAATAAACCCTGCGATTTTTATTTTCATATCAGGTGGAAAAATGATGTAAATGTTGATGTGAATCTGTATGGATAAGGAATTCTCGAGTGAGAATTTCTAGCAAATTTTAAAATTCTGTGGAACAAATACCAGAGATAAATTGCACTAGCGTTATATGCGGCTATTAAGGTCTTGGCTGTGCTAATAAACCCTGCGAATTTCATTTTCATATCAGGTGGAAAAATGATGTAAATGATGTGTATTTGTTTGCATAAAGACTTCTCGAGTGAGAATTTCTAGTAAATTATAAAATTACCTGGAGCAAATACTAGAGATAAATTGCACTAGCGGTATATGCGGCTATTTAGGTCTTGACTGTGCTAATAATCCCTGCGAGCTTTATTTTCATATCAGGTGGAAAAATGATGTATATGATGTGTATTTGTGTACATAAAGACTTCTCGAGTATGAGAATTTCTAGTAAACTATAAAATTATCTGGAGCAAATACTAGAGATAAATTGCACAAGCGGTATATACGGCTATTTAGGTCTTGGCTGTGCTAATAAACCCTGCGAATTTCATTTTCATATCAGGTGGAAAAATGATGTAAATGTTGATGTGAATCTGTATGGATAACGACTTCTCGAGTGAGAATTTCTAGCAAATTTTAAAATTCTTTGGAACAAATACCAGAGATAAATTGCACTAGCGGTATATACGGCTGTTTAGGTCTTGGCTGTGCTAATAAACCCTAAGATTTTCGTTTTCATATCAGGTGGAAAAATGATGTATTTGATGTGTATTTTTTTGCATAAAGACTTCTCGAGTGAGAATTTCTAGTAAATTATAAAATTACCTGGAGCAAATACTAGAGATAAATTGCACTAGCGGTATATGCGGCTATTTAGGTCTTGACTGTGCTAATAAACCCTGCGAGTTTCATTTTCATATCAGGTGGAAAAATGATGTAAACGTTGATGTGAATCTGTAAGGATAAAGACTTCTCGAGTGAGAATTTCTAGCAAACTTTAAAATTCTGTGGAACAAATACCAGAGATAAATTGCACTAGCGGTATATACGGCTATTTAGGTCTTGGCTGTGCTAATAAACATTGCGAATGTCATTTTCATATCAGGTGGAAAAATGATGTATATGATGTGTATTTGTGTACATAAAGACTTCTCGAGTGAGAATTTCTAGTAAACTATAAAATTATCTGGAGCAAATACTAGAGATAAATTGCACTAGCTGTATATACGGCTTTTAAGGTCTTGGCTGTGCTAATAAAGCCTGCCAATTTCATTTTCATATCAGGTGGAAAAATGATGTAAATGTTGATTTGAATCTGTATGGACAAAGACTTCTCGAGTGACAATTTCTAGCAAATTTTAAAATTCTGTTGAATAAATACCAGAGATAAATTGCACTAGCGGTATATACGGCTATTTAGTTCATGGCTGTGCTAATAAACCATGCAAATTTAATTTTCATATCAGGTGAAAAAATGATGTAAATGTTGATGTGAATTTGTATGGATAAAGATTTCTCGAGTGAGAATTTCTAGCAAATTTTAAAATTCTGTGGAACAAATACCAGAGATAAATTGCACTAGCGGTATATACGGCTATTTAGGTCTTGGCTGTGCTAATAAACATTGCTAATTTCATTTTCATATTAGGTGGAAAAATGATGAATATGATGTGTATTTGTGTACATAAAGACTTCTCGAGTGAGAATTTCTAGTAAACTATAAAATTATCTGGAGCAAATACTAGAGATAAATTGCACTAGCTGTATATACGGCTATTAAGGTCTTGGCTGTGCTAATAAACCCTGCCAATTTCATTTTCATATCAGGTGGAAAAATGATGTAAATATTGATGTGAATCTGTATGGATAAAGACTTCTCGAGTGACAATTTCTAGCAAACTTTAAAATTCTGTGGAACAAATACCAGAGAAAAATTGCACTAGCGTTATATGCGGCTATTAAGGTCTTGGCTGTGCTAATAAACCCTGCGAATTTCATTTTCATATCAGGTGGAAAAATGATGTAAATGATGTGTATTTGTTTGCATAAAGACTTCTCGAGTTAGAATTTCTAGTAAACTATAAAATTATCTGGAGCAAATACTAGTGATAAATTGCACTAGCTGTATATACGGCTATTAAGGTCTTGGCTGTGCTAATAAACCCTGCGAATTTCATTTTCATATCAGGTGGAAAAATGGTGTAAATGTTGATGTGAATCTGTATGGAAAAAGACTTCTCGAGTGAGAATTTCTAGTAAAGTTTAAAATTCTGTGGAGCAAATACTAGAGATAAATTGCACAAGCGGTATATGCGGCTATTTAGGTCTTGACTGTGCTAATAAACCCTGCGAATTTCATTTTCATATCAGGTGGAAAAATGATGTAAATGATGTGTATTTTTTTGCATAAAGACTTCTCGAGTGAGAATTTCTAGTAAATTATAAAATTACCTGGAGCAAATACTAGAGATAAATTGCACTAGCGGTATATGCGGCTATTTAGGTCTTGACTGTGCTAATAAACCCTGCGAGTTTCATTTTCATATCAGGTGGAAAAATGATGTAAACGTTGATGTGAATCTGTATGGATAAAGACTTCTCGAGTGAGAATTTCTAGCAAACTTTAAAATTCTGTGGAACAAATACCAGAGATAAATTGCACTAGCGGTATATACGGCTATTTAGGTCTTGGCTGTGCTAATAAACATTGCGAATGTCATTTTCATATTAGGTGGAAAAATGATGTATATGATGTGTATTTGTGTACATAAAGACTTCTCGAGTGAGAATTTCTAGTAAACTATAAAATTATCTGGAGCAAATACTAGCGATAAATTGCACTAGCTGTATATACGGCTATTAAGGTCATGGCTGTGCTAATAAACCCTGCCAATTTCATTTTCATATCAGGTGGAAAAATGATGTAAATGTTGATTTGAATCTGTATGGATAAAGACTTCTCGAGTGACAATTTCTAGCAAATTTTAAAATTCTGTTGAATAAATACCAGAAATAAATTGCACTAGCGGTATATACGGCTATTTAGGTCATGGCTGTGCTAATAAACCATGCAAATTTAATTTTCATATCAGGTGAAAAAATGATGTAAATGTTGATGTGAATTTGTATGGATAAAGACTTCTCGAGTGAGAATTTCTAGCAAATTTTAAAATTCTGTGGAACAAATACCATATTTAAATTGCACTAGCGGTATATACGGCTATTTAGGTCTTGGCTGTGCTAATAAACATTGCTAATTTCATTTTCATATTAGGTGGAAAAATGATGAATATGATGTGTATTTGAGTACATAAAGACTTCTCGAGTGAGAATTTCTAGTAAATTATAAAATTATCTGGAGCAAATACTAGAGATAAATTGCACTAGCTGTATATACGGCTATTAAGGTCTTGGCTGTGCTAATAATCCCTGCGAATTTCATTTTCATATCAGGTGGAAAAATGATGTAAATATTGATGTGAATCTGTATGGATAAAGACTTCTCGAGTGACAATTTCTAGAAAATTTTAAAATTCTGTGGAACAAATACCAGAAATAAATTGCACTAGCGTTATATGCGGCTATTAAGGTCTTGGCTGTGCTAATAAACCCTGCGAATTTCATTTTCATATCAGGTGGAAAAATGATGTAAATGATGTGTATTTGTTTGCATAAAGACTTCTCGAGTGAGAATTTCTAGTAAACTATAAAATTATCTGGAGCAAATACTAGAGATAAATTGCACTAGCTGTATATACGGCTATTAATGTCTTGGCTGTGCTAATAAACCCTGCGAATTTCATTTTCATATCAGGTGGAAAAATGGTGTAAATGTTGATG
The DNA here is from genome assembly GCA_932526605.1 of Nephrotoma flavescens. Lineage (NCBI taxonomy): Eukaryota > Metazoa > Arthropoda > Insecta > Diptera > Tipulidae > Nephrotoma > Nephrotoma flavescens. Next base: position 81,916 of record CAKOBK010000211.1, on the reverse strand, counting down.
TGAATCTGTATGGATAAAGACATCTCGAGTGATAATTTCTAGTAAACTTTAAAATTATGTGGAGCAAATACCAGAGATAAATTGCACTAGCGGTATATGCGGCTATTTAGGTCTTGGCTGTGCTAATAAACCCTGCGAATTTCATTTTCATATCAGGTGGAAAAATGATGTAAATGATGTGTATTTGTTTGCATAAAGACTTCTCGAGTGAGAATTTCTAGCAAACTTTAAAATTTTGTAGAGCAAATACCAAAGATAAATTGCACTAGCGGTATATACGGCTATTTAGGTCTTGGCTGTCCTAATACATATTTACATAAAGACTTCTCGAGTGAGAATTTCTAGCAAACTTTAAAATTCTATAGAGCAAATACCAGATATAAATTGCACTATTGGTATATATGGCTATTTAGGTCTTGGCTGTGCTAATAAACCCTGCGAATTTCATTTTCATATCATGTGAAAAAATTATATATATGATGTGTATTTGTATGCATAAAGACTTCTCGAGTGAGAATTTCAAGCAAACTTTTAAATTCTGTGGAGCAAATACCAGAGATAAATTGCGCTAGCGATATATGCGGCTATTTAGTTCTTGGCTGTGCTAATAAACCCTGCGAATTTAATTTGCATATCAAGTGAAAAAATGATGTATATTATGTGTATTTGTGTGGATAAAGACTTCTCGAGTGAGAATTTCTTTCAAACTTTAAAATTCTGTGGAACAAATATTAGAAATAAATTGCGCTAGCGGTATATGCGGCTATTTAGGTCTTGGCTGTGCTAATAAACCCTGCGAATTTAATTTTCATATCAGGTGGAAAAATGATGTATATGATGTGTACACTAGCGGTATATACAGCTGTTTAGGTCTTGACTGTGCTAATAAACCCTGCGATTTTTATTTTCATATCAGGTGGAAAAATGATGTAAATGTTGATGTGAATCTGTATGGATAAGGAATTCTCGAGTGAGAATTTCTAGCAAACTTTAAAATTCTGTGGAACAAATACCAGAGATAAATTGCACTAGCGTTATATGCGGCTATTAAGGTCTTGGCTGTGCTAATAAACCCTAAGATTTTCGTTTGCATATCAGGTGGAAAAATGATGTATTTGATGTGTATTTGTTTGCATAAAGACTTCTCGAGTGAGAATTTCTAGTAAACTATAAAATTATCTGGAGCAAATACTAGAGATAAATTGCACTAGCGGTATATGCGGCTATTTAGGTCTTGACTGTGCTAATAAACCCTGCGAGTTTCATTTTCATATCAGGTGGAACAATGATGTAAACGTTGATGTGAATCTGTATGGATAAAGACTTCTCGAGTGAGAATTTCTAGCAAACTTTAAAATTCTGTGGAACAAATACCAGAGATAAATTGCACTAGCGGTATATACGGCTATTTAGGTCTTGGCTGTGCTAATAAACATTGCGAATGTCATTTTCATATCAGGTGGAAAAATGATGTATATGATGTGTATTTGTGTACATAAAGACTTCTCGAGTGAGAATTTCTAGTAAACTATAAAATTATATGGAGCAAATACTAGAGATAAATTGCACTAGCTGTATATACGGCTATTAAGGTCTTGGCTGTGCTAATAAAGCCTGCCAATTTCATTTTCATATCAGGTGGAAAAATGATGTAAACGTTGATTTGAATCTGTATGGATAAAGACTTCTCGAGTGACAATTTCTAGCAAATTTTAAAATTCTGTTGAATAAATACCAGAGATAAATTGCACTAGCGGTATATACGGCTATTTAGGTCATGGCTGTGCTAATAAATGTTGATGTGAATTTGTATGGATAAAGATTTCTCGAGTGAGAATTTCTAGCAAATTTTAAAATTCTGTGGAACAAATACCATAGATAAATTGCACTAGCGGTATATACGGCTATTTAGGTCTTGGCTGTGCTAATAAACATTGCTAATTTCATTTTCATATTAGGTGGAAAAATGATGAATATGATGTGTATTTGTGTACATAAAGACTTCTCGAGTGAGAATTTCTAGTAAACTATAAAATTATCTGGAGCAAATACTAGAGATAAATTGCACTAGCTGTATATACGGCTATTAAGGTCTTGGCTGTGCTAATAAACCCTGCCAATTTCATTTTCATATCAGGTGGAAAAATGATGTAAATATTGATGTGAATCTGTATGGATAAAGACTTCTCGAGTGACAATTTCTAGCAAACTTTAAAATTCTGTGGAACAAATACCAGAGATAAATTGCACTAGCGTTATATGCGGCTATTAAGGTCTTGGCTGTGCTAATAAACCCTGCGAATTTCATTTTCATATCAGGTGGAAAAATGATGTAAATGATGTGTATTTGTTTGCATAAAGACTTCTCGAGTGAGAATTTCTAGTAAACTATAAAATTATCTGGAGCAAATACTAGTGATAAAATGCACTAGCTGTATATACGGGTATTAAGGTCTTGGCTGTGCTAATAAACCCTGCGAATTTCATTTTCATATCAGGTGGAAAAATGGTGTAAATGTTGATGTGAATCTGTATGGATAAAGACTTCTCGAGTGAGAATTTCTAGTAAACTTTAAAATTCTGTGGTGCAAATACTAGAGATAAATTGCACTAGCGGTATATGCGGCTATTTAGGTCTTAGCTGTGCTAATAAACCCTGCGAATTTCATTTTCATATCAGGTGGAAAAATGATGTAAATGATGTGTAATTTTTTGCATAAAGACTTCTCGAGTGAGAATTTATAGTAAATTATAAAATTACCTGGAGCAAATACTAGAGATAAATTGCACTAGCGGTATATGCGGCTATTTAGGTCTTGACTGTGCTAATAAACCCTGCGAGTTTCATTTTCATATCAGGTGGAAAAATGATGTAAACGTTGATGTGAATCTGTATGGATAAAGACTTCTCGATTGAGAATTTCTAGCAAACTTTAAAATTCTGTGGAACAAATACCAGAGATAAATTGCACTAGCGGTATATACGGCTATTTAGGTCTTGGCTGTGCTAATAAACATTGCGAATGTCATTTTCATATTAGGTGGAAAAATGATGTATATGATGTGTATTTGTGTACATAAAGACTTCTCGAGTGAGAATTTCTAGTAAACTATAAAATTATCTGGAGCAAATACTAGAGATAAATTGCACTAGCTGTATATACGGCTATTAAGGTCATGGCTGTGCTAATAAACCCTGCCAATTTCATTTTCATATCAGGTGGAAAAATGATGTAAATGTTGATTTGAATCTGTATGGATAAAGACTTCTCGAGTGACAATTTCTAGCAAATTTTAAAATTCTGTTGAATAAATACCAGAAATAAATTGCACTAGCGGTATATACGGCTATTTAGGTCATGTCTGTGCTAATAAACCATGCAAATTTAATTTTCATATCAGGTGAAAAAATGATGTAAATGTTGATGTGAATTTGTATGGATAAAGACTTCTCGAGTGAGAATTTCTAGCAAATTTTAAAATTCTGTGGAACAAATACCATAGATTAATTGCACTAGCGGTATATACGGCTATTTAGGTCTTGGCTGTGCTAATAAACATTGCTAATTTCATTTTCATATTAGGTGGAAAAATGATGAATATGATGTGTATTTGAGTACATAAAGACTTCTCGAGTGAGAATTTCTAGTAAATTATAAAATTATCTGGAGCAAATACTAGAGATAAATTGCACTAGCTGTATATACGGCTATTAAGGTCTTGGCTGTGCTAATAAACCCTGCGAATTTCATTTTCATATCAGGTGGAAAAATGATGTAAATATTGATGTGAATCTGTATGGATAAAGACTTCTCGAGTGACAATTTCTAGAAAATTTTAAAATTCTGTGGAACAAATACCAGAAATAAATTGCACTAGCGTTATATGCGGCTATTAAGGTCTTGGCTGTGCTAATAAACCCTGCGAATTTCATTTTCATATCAGGTGGAAAAATGATGTAAATGATGTGTATTTGTTTGCATAAAGACTTCTCGAGTGAGAATTTCTAGTAAACTATAAAATTATCTGGAGCAAATACTAGAGATAAATTGCACTAGCTGTATATACGGCTATTAAGGTCTTGGCTGTGCTAATAAACCCTGCGAATTTCATTTTCATATCAGGTGGAAAAATGGTGTAAATGTTGATGTGAATCTGTATGGATATAGTAAACTTTAAAATTCTGTGGAGCAAATACCAGAGATAAATTGCACTAGCGGTATATGCGGCTATTTAGGTCTTGGCTGTGCTAATAAACCCTGCGAATTTTTTCATATCAGGTGGAAAAATGATGTAAATGTTGTGTATTTCTTTGCATAAAGACTTCTCGAGTGAGAATTTCTAGCAAACTTTAAAATTTTGTAGAGCAAATACCAAAGATAAATTGCACTAGCGGTATATACGGCTATTTAGGTCTTCGCTGTCCTAATACATATTTACATAAAGACTTCTCGAGTGAGAATTTCTAGCAAACTTTAAAATTCTATAGAGCAAATACCAGATATAAATTGCACTATTGGTATATACGGCTAATTAGGTCTTGGCTGTGCTAATAAACCCTGCGAATTTCATTTTCATATCAGGTGAAAAAATTATATATATGATGTGTATTTGTGTGCATAAAGACTTCTCGAGTGAGAATTTCAAGCAAACTTTAAAATTCTGTGGAGCAAATACCAGAGATAAATTGCGCTAGCGATATATGCGGCTATTTAGTTCTTGGCTGTGCTAATAAACCCTGCGAATTTAATTTTCATATCAAGTGAAAAAATGATGTATATTATGTGTATTTGTGTGGATAAAGACTTCTCGAGTGAGAATTTCTTTCAAACTTTAAAATTCTGTGGAACAAATACCAGAGATAAATTGCGCTAGCGGTATATGCGGCTATTTAGGTCTTGGCTGTGCTAATAAACCCTGCGAATTTTATTTTCATATCAGGTGGAAAAATGATGTATATGATGTGTTTTTTTGTGCATAAAGACTTCTCGAGTGAGAATTTCTAGTAAACTTTAAAATTCTGTGGAGCAAATACCAGAGATAAATTGCACTAGCGGTATATACAGCTGTTTAGGTCTTGACTGTGCTAATAAACCCTGCGATTTTTATTTTCATATCAGGTGGAAAAATGATGTAAATGTTGATGTGAATCTGTATGGATAAGGAATTCTCGAGTGAGAATTTCTAGCAAATTTTAAAATTCTGTGGAACAAATACCAGAGATAAATTGCACTAGCGGTATATACGGCTGTTTAGGTCTTGGCTGTGCTAATAAACCCTAAGATTTTCGTTTTCATATCAGGTGGAAAAATGATGTATTTGATGTGTATTTGTTTGCATAAAGACTTCTCGAGTGAGAATTTCTAGTAAATTATAAAATTACCTGGAGCAAATACTAGAGATAAATTGCACTAGCGGTATATATGGCTATTTAGGTCTTGACTGTGCTAATAAACCCTGCGAGTTTCATTTTCATATCAGGTGGAAAAATGATGTAAACGTTGATGTGAATCTGTATGGATAAAGACTTCTCGAGTGAGAATTTCTAGCAAACTTTAAAATTCTGTGGAACAAATACCAGGGATAAATTGCACTAGCGTTATATGCGGCTATTAAGGTCTTGGCTGTGCTAATAAACCCTGCGAATTTCATTTTCATATCAGGTGGAAAAATGATGTAAATGATGTGTATTTGTTTGCATAAAGACTTCTCGAGTGAGAATTTCTAGTAAATTATAAAATTACCTGGAGCAAATACTAGAGATAAATTGCACTAGCGGTATATGCGGCTATTTAGGTCTTGACTGTGCTAATAATCCCTGCGAGTTTGATTTTCATATCAGGTGGAAAATTGATGTATATGATGTGTATTTGTGTACATAAAGACTTCTCGAGTATGAGAATTTCTAGTAAACTATAAAATTATCTGGAGCAAATACTAGAGATAAATTGCACAAGCGGTATACTCGGCTATTTAGGTCTTGGCTGTGCTAATAAACCCTGCGAATTTCATTTTCATATCAGGTGGAAAAATGATGTAAATGTTGATGTGAATCTGTATGGATAACGACTTCTCGAGTGAGAATTTCTAGCAAATTTTAAAATTCTGTGGAACAAATACCAGAGATAAATTGCACTAGCGGTATATACGGCTGTTTAGGTCTTGGCTGTGCTAATAAACCCTAAGATTTTCGTTTTCATATCAGGTGGAAAAATGATGTATTTGATGTGTATTTGTTTGCATAAAGACTTCTCGAGTGAGAATTTCTAGTAAATTATAAAATTACCTGGAGCAAATACTAGAGATAAATTGCACTAGCGGTATATGCGGCTATTTAGGTCTTGACTGTGCTAATAAACCCTGCGAGTTTCATTTTCATATCAGGTGGAAAAATGATGTAAACGTTGATGTGAATCTGTATGGATAAAGACTTCTCGAGTGAGAATTTCTAGCAAATTTTAAAATTCTGTGGAACAAATACCAGAGATAAATTGCACTAGCGGTATATACGGCTATTTAGGTCTTGGCTGTGCTAATAAACATTGCGAATGTCATTTTCATATTAGGTGGAAAAATGATGTATATGATGTGTATTTGTGTACATAAAGACTTCTCGAGTGAGAATTTCTAGTAAACTATAAAATTATCTGGAGCAAATACTAGAGATAAATTGCACTAGCTGTATATACGGCTATTAAGGTCATGGCTGTGCTAATAAACCCTGCCAATTTCATTTTCATATCAGGTGGAAAAATGATGTAAATGTTGATTTGAATCTGTATGGATAAAGACTTCTCGAGTGAGAATTTCTAGCAAATTTTAAAATTCTGTTGAATAAATACCAGAGATAAATTGTACTAGCGGTATATACGGCTATTTAGGTCATGGCTGTGCTAATAAACCATGCAAATTTAATTTTCATATCAGGTGAAAAAATGATGTAAATGTTGATGTGAATTTGTATGGATAAAGACTTCTCGAGTGAGAATTTCTAGCAAATTTTAAAATTCTGTGGAACAAATACCATAGATAAATTGCACTAGCGGTATATGCGGCTATTTAGGTCTTGGCTGTGCTAATAAACATTGCTAATTTCATTTTCATATTAGGTGGAAAAATGATGAATATGATATGTATTTGAGTACATAAAGACTTCTCGAGTGAGAATTTCTAGTAAATTATAAAATTACCTGGAGCAAATACTAGAGATAAATTGCACTAGCTGTATATACGGCTATTAAGGTCTTGGCTGTGCTAATAAACCCTGCGAATTTCATTTTCATATCAGGTGGAAAAATGATGTAAATATTGATGTGAATCTGTATGGATAAAGACTTCTCGAGTGACAATTTCTAGAAAATTTTAAAATTCTGTGGAACAAATACCAGAAATAAATTGCACTAGCGTTATATGCGGCTATTAAGGTCTTGGCTGTGCTAATAAAGCCTGCCAATTTCATTTTCATATCAGGTGGAAAAATGATGTAAATGATGTGTATTTGTTTGCATAAAGACTTCTCGAGTGAGAATTTCTAGTAAACTATAAAATTATCTGGAGCAAATACTAGAGATAAATTGCACTAGCTGTATATACGGCTATTAAGGTCTTGGCTGTGCTAATAAACCCTGCCAATTTGATTTTCATATCAGGTTGAAAAATGGTGTAAATGTTGATGTGAATCTGTATGGATAAAGACATCTCGAGTGAGAATTTCTAGTAAACTTTAAAATTCTGTGGAGCAAATACCAGAGATAAATTGCACTAGCGGTATATGCGGCTATTAAGGTCTTGGCTGTGCTAATAAACCCTGCGAATTTCATTTTCATATCAGGTGGAAAAATGATGTAAATGATGTGTATTTGTTTGCATAAAGACTTCTCGAGTGAGAATTTCTAGCAAATTTTAAAATTACCTGGAGCAAATACCAAAGATAAATTGCACTAGCGGTATATGCGGCTATTTAGGTCTTGGCTGTGCTAATAAACCCTGCGAATTTCATTTTCATATCAGGTGGAAAAATGATGTAAATGATGTGTATTTGTTTGCATAAAGACTTCTCGAGTGAGAATTTCTAGCAAACTTTAAAATTTTGTAGAGCAAATACCAAAGATAAATTGCACTAGCGTTATATACGGCTATTTAGGTCTTGGCTGTCCTAATACATATTTACATAAAGACTTCTCGAGTGAGAATTTCTAGTAAACTATAAAATTATCTGGAGCAAATACTAGAGATAAATTGCACTAGCTGTATATACGGCTATTAAGGTCTTGGCTGTGATAATAAACCCTGCGAATTTCATTTTCATATCAGGTGGAAAAATGGTGTAAATGTTGATGTGAATCTGTATGGATAAAGACATCTCGAGTGAGAATTTCTAGTAAACTTTAAAATTCTGTGGAGCAAATACCAGAGATAAATTGCACTAGCGGTATATGCGGCTATTTAGGTCTTGGCTGTGCTAATAAACTCTGAGAATTTCATTTTCATATCAGGTGGAAAAATGATGTAAATGATGTGTATTTGTGTACATAAAGACTTCTCGAGTGAGAATTTCTAGCAAACTTTAAAATTCTATAGAGCAAATACCAGATATAAATTGCACTATTGGTATATACGGCTATTTAGATCTTGGCTGTGCTAATAAACCCTAAGATTTTCGTTTTCATATCAGGTGAAAAAATTATATATATGATGTGTATTTGTGTGCATAAAGACTTCTCGAGTGAGAATTTCTAGCAAACTTTAAAATTCTGTGGAGCAAATACCAGAGATAAATTGCGCTAGCGATATATGCGGCTATTTAGTTCTTGGCTGTGCTAATAAACCCTGCGAATTTCATTTTCATATCAGGTGGAAAAATGATGTATATGATGTGTATTTGTGTGCATAAAGACTTCTCGAGTGAGAATTTCTAGTAAATTATAAAATTATCTGAAGCAAATACTAGAGATAAATTGCACTATCTGTATATACGGCTATTAAGGTCATGGCTGTGCTAATAAACCCTGCTAATTTCATTTTCATATCAGGTGGAAAAATGATGTAAATGTTGATTTGAATCTGTATGGATAAAGACTTCTCGAGTGACAATTTCTAGCAAATTTTAAAATTCTGTTGAATAAATACCAGAGATAAATTGCACTAGCGGTATATGCGGCTATTTAGGTCTTGGCTGTGCTACTAAACCCTGCGAATTTCATTTTCATATCAGGTGGAAAAATGATGTAAATGAAGTGTATTTTTTTGCATAAAGACTTCTCGAGTGAGAATTTCTAGTAAATTATAAAATTACCTGGAGCAAATACTAGAGATAAATTGCACTAGCGGTATATGCGGCTATTTAGGTTTTGACTGTGCTAATAAACCCTGCGAGTTTCATTTTCATATCAGGTGGAAAAATGATGTAAACGTTGATGTGAATCTGTATGGATAAAGACTTCTCGAGTGAGAATTTCTAGCAAACTTTAAAATTCTGTGGAACAAATACCAGAGATAAATTGCACTAGCGGTATATACGACTATTTAGGTCTTGGCTTTGTTAATAAACATTGCGAATGTCATTTTCATATTAGGTGGAAAAATGATGTATATGATGTGTATTTGTGTACATAAAGACTTCTCGAGTGAGAATTTCTAGTAAACTATAAAATTATCTGGAGCAAATACTAGAGATAAATTGCACTAGCTGTATATACGGCTATTAAGGTCATGGCTCTGCTAATAAACCCTGCGAGTTTCATTTTCATATCAGGTGAAAAAATGATGTAAATGTTGATGTGAATCTGTATGGATAAAGACTTCTCGAGTGACAATTTCTAGCAAATTTTAAAATTCTGTTGAATAAATACCAGAGATAAATTGCACTAGCGGTATATACGGCTATTTAGGTCATGGCTGTGCTAATAAACCATGCAAATTTAATTTTCATATCAGATGAAAAAATGATGTAAATGTTGATGTGAATTTGTATGGATAAAGACTTCTCGAGTGAGAATTTCTAGCAAATTTTAAAATTCTGTGGAACAAATACCATAGATAAATTGCACTAGCGGTATATACGGCTATTTAGGTCTTGGCTGTGCTAATAAACATTGCTAATTTCATTTTCATATTAGGTGGAAAAATGATGAATATGATGTGTATTTGAGTACATAAAGACTTCTCGAGTGAGAATTTCTAGTAAATTATAAAATTATCTGGAGCAAATACTAGAGATAAATTGCACTAGCTGTATATACGGCTATTAAGGTCTTGGCTGTGCTAATAAACCCTGCGAATTTCATTTTCATATCAGGTGGAAAAATGATGTAAATATTGATGTGAATCTGTATGGATAAAGACTTCTCGAGTGACAATTTCTAGAAAATTTTAAAATTCTGTGGAACAAATATCAGAGATAAATTGCACTAGCGTTATATGCGGCTATTAAGGTCTTGGCTGTGCTAATAAACCCTGCGAATTTCATTTTCATATCAGGTGGAAAAATGATGTAAATGATGTGTATTTGTTTGCATAAAGACTTCTCGAGAGAGAATTTCTAGTAAACTATAAAATTATCTGGAGCAAATACTAGAGATAAATTGCACTAGCTGTATATACGACTATTAAGGTCTTGGCTGTGCTAATAAACCCTGCGAATTTCATTTTCATATCAGGTGGAAAAATGGTGTAAATGTTGATGTGAATCTGTATGGATAAAGACATCTCGAGTGAGAATTTCTAGTAAACTTTAAAATTCTGTGGAGCAAATACCAGAGATAAATTGCACTAGCGGTATATGCGGCTATTAAGGTCTTGGCTGTGCTAATAAACTCTGCGAATTTCATTTTCATATCAGGTGGAAAAATGATGTAAATGATGTGTATTTGTTTGCATAAAGACTTCTCGAGTGAGAATTTCTACCAAACTTTAAAATTTTGTAGAGCAAATACCAAAGATAAATTGCACTAGCGGTATATACGGCTATTTAGGTCTTGGCTGTCCTAATACATATTTACATAAAGACTTCTCGAGTGAGAATTTCTAGCAAACTTTAAAATTCTATAGAGCAAATACCAGATATAAATTGCACTATTGGTATATACGGCTATTTAGGTCTTGGCTGTGCTAATAAACCCTGCGAATTTCATTTTCATATCTGGTGAAAAAATTATATATATGATGTGTATTTGTGTGCATAAAGACTTCTCGAGTGAGAATTTCAAGCAAACTTTAAAATTCTGTGGAGCAAATACCAGAGATAAATTGTGTTAGCGAAACTCTAAAATAAAACAAACAAATAACAGCTGGTTACTCAAAGATTTATTAAATATTTGTAAACAAACCAACACACAGTTATTTGCAACTCCAAGTGCTACGGTATCATTCTCAGCTGTACCTAAAATTAAACCAAAACAAGAAAATTACTTATATTCACATACTTACCAACTTTGTAAAATTAAACCAAATAATATGTATATCTAAAATTAAGAAACTAATTAATAATTTTATATTGTTAAACATTTATTTTATATAATTTATACTTACTTTTGACATTCTTGTAAAATTCACTGTGTAAACACAAATTGTCGACTTAACTGTCATTATTTCCATTATGTCATGTTGTCGTACTAGAATAGTAGCACGATGGGTGCGTTCTATAATATAATTAGTTACGTAGTATATCGTATTAGTACTTTATTTAATATTAGTACATTTTTATATTCAAAATTACATTCTACATTAATTATACAATTCAAACGTGACAGTTATATATTGACGTATAATATGTAAAATATTTATTGTATAATTAAATCATAGTCACTCGATTAGAAACCAGCGATAAATTAAGATTAAAAATTAAATATACAGTGTGTTAACTTAGTTCGTTTATTAAAATAAATAAATTTGGCTTTTATAATTCAAGTAGTTCAATAGTGTGGCTTTTATTTCCTGAATCACCTTTAATTAAATTTACAACATCATCATCTTCTCATTTCGACTAATTGGAGCAATAGTTTTTTTTCAACACATTTTTATTGGAACATCACCATCATCAATCATCATCAGCTTTACAAACATTTTTTGGTGCCGAAACGCGGGAATCCAGTTTTACTAAGGTAAAATTTTTCATTTTTATAACCGTGCCGTGCCGTACATAAATAAAATCCGCGTGGAAATTTCTATACGAATATATAGTGCGTTTTCAATTTTATTAAAACCTCGTGAATATAAAGTGAAGTGCTAAATATCTCAAGATGGCTGAAAAATTAACATTGTTGCGTGATCGGGCGCTTGGTTCAATAAAAAACATTTTACGGTTTGCTGAAACAATAAATGACTCCACTACGCTCGAGGCCGTAACATCTCGCCGAGAAATTCTTGAAGATAGATATCAAATTTTCAATGAGCTCGAAGTTCAATTATTAGATTTTCCTAAGTATGTTTCAATACTTGATGAAGTTGAGGAAATCTATTTGAAAGCTCGTGAGTTATTAATGCGTGCGTGTACTAAGCTGGGACAAGCTGAACCAAGTAGAACGCCTGATTTAAACGCTACTCTTGAACAATTTATGTACCAACAAAAAACCTTGTATGAGGAGATGAATACTTCGCAACACGTGCGACTACCTAAAATTAATATTGCAAAATTTTCGGGCGATTACAATTACTGGGCCTCGTTTCACGATCTATTTAAAAAATCTGTACACGATAATCCAAAAATTAGTAAAGTGCAAAAATTGCAAATATTGAATAGTGTACTAGAAGGAGAAGCTTCTGCTTTGATACGGCATATTTCCATAACGGAAAATAATTACGTTGAGGCATGGGACAAATTATGCAACCGCTATAACAAATTAACACCAATAATTGCTTCATTAGTCCATACGTTCATGGATCAAAGACCTTGTGTTCACTCTAACGGGAAGGAGTTACGGAAAGTTTGTGACACAGCTGACGAAATAATCCGCGGTTTAAGGGCGTTAGGACCAAGAGCCGAGTCTAGGGATCCTTGGCTCATTTATATTTTACTGGGCAAAATAGATAACGAGACAAAACAGCTGTGGGCAAACGATTCAGTTGGAACAGATTTTCCTACAGTTACCGAACTAATTGCATTTCTAAATAAAAGGTGCGATGCACTAGAAATTTGCAATACCACAACTAAGAGATCTACATCCAAACCAAGTGCAAAAACATTTCTAGTTGCTAATAGTTCTTATAACAATTACGAGTGCATAGTTTGTAAGCAACAACACCCCCTGTTTAGATGTCCAGATTTTAAAAACCTAAATGTTGAATCTAGAATGAAATTAGTAGTAGACAAGGATTTATGTCGTAATTGTTTAAAGAAGGGACATACCAGCGTAAAATGTTTTAACAGAGCATCGTGCCTAATTTGTAATAAGCGACATCACACACTACTTCACCAAGCTGAAAATTATATTCTCCAAAGTTCTCCTCAAACAACTTCAACCCATTATGCTTTACTCAACCAACATGCGCATGATCATTCATCACACTCATCCACCAAGCCACCACCCACTATTGAACAAAACCAAATCGACAATAGCCAAGTATATCACACACACTTATCAACAACAACCACGGTACTACCAACAGCTGTAATCCATATAATGTCACGTACCGGAAAACTCCAGCCATTCAGAGCGCTTTTAGATTCAGGATCGCAAACATCCTTTGTCACAGAATCTTGTGCTCAAAGCCTAAACCTACCACGACATCTGTCATCGTTATCTATTTACGGTTTAGCATCCACATCGGCTGGATACACCAAAGAAAATATCAATATGACCATTAGCTCACGTTTTGATCCAGCTTATAAATTATCAATCAAGGCTCATATTATAAACAAAATCGCTAATTTATTGCCAACGAATCCAATCAAATATCCATCAAACTTAATTAAGAATTTGAATTTGGCCGATTCTCAATTTTTCCGACCAAATAAAATCGATGTTCTTCTTGGGGCTGACGTATTTTTTGAAATTTTGAATCCAGAAAAACTAATAATCAAGAATGTTCCACCACTTCAATCTTCAAAATTTGGTTGGTTAGTCGCAGGTAATCTTGAGAACCAAACGCAACCTATTCTCATCATGCACGCGACCACCAAATCCGGGAATCAACAGCCAATCGATGATGTATCCAATCAAGCCACAAAATTCACAATAGACAACACGTTTGTGTTAACAAAGCAGCCAACCGACGATAACAGTTCACATGCATCGAAAGATTCAATCGGTCTCAACATTAAAGTTAAGAACGACTTGCTGACACAGACAACTGCGATAACTCATAATCAACCATCAGTTCCAGAAACGAGCGGCAAATTATCAACTAAACGAAGATCATATACTACTTACCATGGAAACCCGAATTGCACACCGAACCTCATCAATGTTCACTCACAATTTCCAAGCAGATGTGAATTATTCAGATTACTGTCTCCAGAAAAATTATCCTTCTCAATCAACAGTTTATTTTCATCGTTCCAAATATGCAATATAATGGATTACCACATACAAATTAAAAATCACGAGCAACAACGAAAATATTTCATCTCCACAACACCGAAAAATACAATAACACATCACCGTACCAAAATAACCAACGATTCAGAAATTCGACGAAAATCTCGATGGAAAGAAAACAAAATTCCAGTGAAGCAATCGTATGCGATAAAACTCCAACGCCTAGTCATAGAAGCAGTTCATCATAAGGCTAAACGCAATCGCAAAATAAAATTATTCCAATTAACTCGACTATCGTTAATTAAACATCACAACATCCCAGATAAAATTTGGTGTAAAACCAAAATCAACTTTAAATGGCTTCGTAAAACACTGCAACACTTAATACCACAATTAATTTTCGACCAATATGACAATTTATTAATGTGTATTTTTCCATTGCAGAAGTTTACTGTATCACTTTTTCGCACTTCAGATAATGAGTACATAACAAAATTTCACAGTAGCTGTTCACTTCCTGAAGAAGACACGGATCCAGCACAACCATCAATCCATCTTGAGAACATCCGCGCACTTATGTCATTAAAATGCCGTACCAACTACTCTGGCATTTACACAATTCCATTGGTACCAGCACGTCACAATACACAGAAACAGTTTCACGAGTCTTGTGTACAATTCACCAAACAACACGATACTGGTACACGATACGTCATATCACCTCACAACACTATTGGATTGAAGTATTATGCGGCAGAAGTCCACCATATTATACCTGCCCAGGAACTCGCAGCTAACACAACACATCATCACTAGCAACACAAATTATCTTGAATGAAATTACAACCATCACAAATATCAACACATCCAGTATACATACATACAGCTGATAAGCAAAACTCCAGTATACACAAAACCACCAAAGACCACAAATTTGAATATCCAGGATAGCTTCTCAAAACAGTTGTTATTAAGAAATTAAATTTCTTAATGCGCGGGAGTATGTTAGCGAAACTCTAAAATAAAACAAACAAATAACAGCTGGTTACTCAAAGATTTATTAAATATTTGTAAACAAACCAACACACAGTTATTTGCAACTCCAAGTGCTACGGTATCATTCTCAGCTGTACCTAAAATTAAACCAAAACAAGAAAATTACTTATATTCACATACTTACCAACTTTGTAAAATTAAACCAAATAATATGTATATCTAAAATTAAGAAACTAATTAATAATTTTATATTGTTAAACATTTATTTTATATAATTTATACTTACTTTTGACATTCTTGTAAAATTCACTGTGTAAACACAAATTGTCGACTTAACTGTCATTATTTCCATTATGTCATGTTGTCGTACTAGAATAGTAGCACGATGGGTGCGTTCTATAATATAATTAGTTACGTAGTATATCGTATTAGTACTTTATTTAATATTAGTACATTTTTATATTCAAAATTACATTCTACATTAATTATACAATTCAAACGTGACAGTTATATATTGACGTATAATATGTAAAATATTTATTGTATAATTAAATCATAGTCACTCGATTAGAAACCAGCGATAAATTAAGATTAAAAATTAAATATACAGTGTGTTAACTTAGTTCGTTTATTAAAATAAATAAATTTGGCTTTTATAATTCAAGTAGTTCAATAGTGTGGCTTTTATTTCCTGAATCACCTTTAATTAAATTTACAACATCATCATCTTCTCATTTCGACTAATTGGAGCAATAGTTTTTTTCCAACACATCTTTATTGGAACATCACCATCATCAATCATCATCAGCTTTACAAACAAATTGCGCTAGCGATATATGCGGCTATTTAGTTCTTGGCTGTGCTAATAAACCCTGCGAATTTAATTTTCATATCAAGTGAAAAAATGATGTATATTATGTGTATTTGTGTGGATAAAGACTTCTCGAGTGAAAATTTCTATCAAACTTTAAAATTCTGTGGAACAAATACCAGAGATAAATTGCGCTAGCGGTATATGCGGCTATTTAGGTCTTGGCTGTGCTAATAAACCCTGCGAATTTAATTTTCATATCAGGTGGAAAAATGATGTATATGATGTGTATTTTTGTGCATAAAGACTTCTCGAGTGAGAATTTCTAGTAAACTTTAAAATTCTGTGGAGCAAATACCAGAGATAAATTGCACTAGCGGTATATACAGCTGTTTAGGTCTTGACTGTGCTAATAAACCCTGCGATTTTTATTTTCATATCAGGTGGAAAAATGATGTAAATGTTGATGTGAATCTGTATGGATAAGGAATTCTCGAGTGAGAATTTCTAGCAAATTTTAAAATTCTGTGGAACAAATACCAGAGATAAATTGCACTAGCGTTATATGCGGCTATTAAGGTCTTGGCTGTGCTAATAAACCCTGCGAATTTCATTTTCATGTCAGGTGGAAAAATGATGTAAATGATGTGTATTTGTTTGCATAAAGACTTATCGAGTGAGAATTTCTAGTAAATTATAAAATTACCTGGAGCAAATACTAGAGATAAATTGCACTAGCGGTATATGCGGCTATTTAGGTCTTGACTGATGATGTGTATTTTTGTGCATAAAGACTTCTCGAGTGAGAAATTCTAGTAAACTTTAAAATTCTGTGGAGCAAATACCAGAGATAAATTGCACTAGCGGTATATACAGCTGTTTAGGTCTTGACTGTGCTAATAAACCCTGCGATTTTTATTTTCATATCAGGTGGAAAAATGATGTAAATGTTGATGTGAATCTGTATGGATAAGGAATTCTCGAGTGAGAATCTCTAGCAAATTTTAAAATTCTGTGGAACAAATACCAGAGATAAATTGCACTAGCGGTATATACGGCTATTTAGGTCTTGGCTGTGCTAATAAACCCTAAGATTTTCGTTTTCATATCAGGTGGAAAAATGATGTATTTGATGTGTATTTGTTTGCATAAAGACTTCTCGAGTGAGAATTTCTAGTAAATTATAAAATTACCTGGAGCAAATACTAGAGATAAATTGCACTAGCGGTATATGCGGCTATTTAGGTCTTGACTGTGCTAATAAACCCTGCGAGTTTCATTTTCATATCAGGTGGAAAAATGATGTAAACGTTGATGTGAATCTGTATGGATAAAGACTTCTCGAGTGAGAATTTCTAGCAAATTTTAAAATTCTGTGGAACAAATACCAGAGATAAATTGCACTAGCGGTATATACGGCTATTTAGGTCTTGGCTGTGCTAATAAACATTGCGAATGTCATTTTCATATCAGGTGGAAAAATGATGTATATGATGTGTATTTGTGTACATAAAGACTTCTCGAGTGAGAATTTCTAGTAAACTATAAAATTATCTGGAGCAAATACTAGAGATAAATTGCACTAGCTGTATATACGGCTATTAAGGTCTTGGCTGTGCTAATAAAGCCTGCCAATTTCATTTTCATATCAGGTGGAAAAATGATGTAAATGTTGATTTGAATCTGTATGGATAAAGACTTCTCGAGTGACAATTTCTAGCAAATTTTAAAATTCTGTTGAATAAATACCAGAGATAAATTGCACTAGCAGTATATACGGCTATTTAGGTCATGGCTGTGCTAATAAACCATGCAAATTTAATTTTCATATCAGGTGAAAAAATGATGTAAATGTTGATGTGAATTTGTATGGATAAAGATTTCTCGAGTGAGAATTTCTAGCAAATTTTAAAATTCTGTGGAACAAATACCATAGATAAATTGCACTAGCGGTATATACGGCTATTTAGGTCTTGGCTGTGCTAATAAACATTGCTAATTTCATTTTCATATTAGGTGGAAAAATGATGAATATGATGTGTATTTGTGTATATAAAGAATTCTCGAGTGAGAATTTCTAGTAAACTATAAAATTATCTGGAGCAAATACTAGAGATAAATTGCACTAGCTGTATATACGGCTATTAAGGTCTTGGCTGTGCTAATAAACCCTGCCAATTTCATTTTCATATCAGGTGGAAAAATGATGTAAATATTGATGTGAATCTGTATGGATAAAGACTTCTCGAGTGACAATTTCTAGCAAACTTTAAAATTCTGTGGAACAAATACCAGAGATAAATTGCACTAGCGTTATATGCGGCTATTAAGGTCTTGGCTGTGCTAATAAACCCTGCGAATTTCATTTTCATATCAGGTGGAAAAATGATGTAAATGATGTGTATTTGTTTGCATAAAGACTTCTCGAGTGAGAATTTCTAGTAAACTATAAAATTATCTGGAGCAAATACTAGTGATAAATTGCACTAGCTGTATATACGGCTATTAAGGTCTTGGCTGTGCTAATAAACCCTGCGAATTTCATTTTCATATCAGGTGGAAAAATGGTGTAAATGTTGGTGTGAATCTGTATGGATAAAGACTTCTCGAGTGAGAATTTCTAGCAAATTTTAAAATTCTGTGGAACAAATACAAGAGATAAATTGCACTAGCGGTATATACGGCTATTTAGGTCTTGGCTGTGCTAATAAACATTGCGAATGTCATTTTCATATTAGGTAGAAAAATGATGTATATGATGTGTATTTGTGTACATAAAGACTTCTCGAGTGAGAATTTCTAGAAAACTATAAAATTATCTGGAGCAAATACTAGAGATAAATTGCACTAGCGGTATATGCGGCTATTTGGGTCTTGACTGTGCTAATAAACCCTGCGAGTTTCATTTTCATATCAGGTGGAAAAATGATGTAAACGTTGATGTGAATCTGTATGGATAAAGACTTCTCGAGTGAGAATTTCTAGCAAACTTTAAAATTCTGTGGAACAAATACCATAGATAAATTGCACTAGCGGTATATACGGCTATTTAGGTCTTGGCTGTGCTAATAAACATTGCTAATTTCATTTTCATATTAGGTGGAAAAATGATGAATATGATGTGTATTTGAGTACATAAAGACTTCTCGAGTGAGAATTTCTAGTAAACTATAAAATTATCTGGAGCAAATACTAGAGATAAATTGCACTAGCTGTATATACGGCTATTAAGGTCTTGGCTGTGCTAATAAACCCTGTGAATTTCATTTTCATATCAGGTGGAAAAATGATGTAAATATTGATGTGAATCTGTATGGATAAAGACTTCTCGAGTGACAATTTCTAGAAAATTTTAAAATTCTGTGGAACAAATACCAGAGATAAATTGCACTAGCGTTATATGCGGCTATTAAGGTCTTGGCTGTGCTAATAAACCCTGCGAATTTCATTTTCATATCAGGTGGAAAAATGATGTAAATGTTGATTTGAATCTGTATGGATAAAGACTTCTCGAGTGACAATTTCTAGCAAATTTTAAATTTCTGTTGAATAAATACCAGAGATAAATTGCACTAGCGGTATATACGGCTATTTAGGTCATGGCTGTGCTAATAAACCATGCAAATTTAATTTTCATATCAGGTGAAAAAATGATGTAAATGTTGATGTGAATTTGTATGGATAAAGACTTCTCGAGTGAGAATTTCTAGCAAATTTTAAAATTCTGTGGAACAAATACCATAGGTAAATTGCACTAGCGGTATATACGGCTATTTAGGTCTTGGCTGTGCTAATAAACATTGCTAATTTCATTTTCATATTAGGTGGAAAAATGATGAATATGATGTGTATTTGAGTACATAAAGACTTCTCGAGTGAGAATTTCTAGTAAATTATAAAATAATCTGGAGCAAATACTAGAGATAAATTGCACTAGCTGTATATACGGCTATTAAGGTCTTGGCTGTGCTAATAAACCCTGCGAATTTCATTTTCATATCAGGTGGAAAAATGATGTAAATATTGATGTGAATCTGTATGGATAAAGACTTCTCGAGTGACAATTTCTAGAAAATTTTAAAATTCTGTGGAACAAATACCAGAGATAAATTGCACTAGCGTTATATGCGGCTATTAAGGTCTTGGCTGTGCTAATAAACCCTGCGAATTTCATTTTCATATCAGGTGGAAAAATGATGTAAATGATGTGTATTTGTTTGCATAAAGACTTCTCGAGTGAGAATTTCTAGTAAACTATAAAATTATCTGGAGCAAATACTAGAGATAAATTGCACTAGCTGTATATACCGCTATTAAGGTCTTGGCTGTGCTAATAAACCCTGCGAACTTCATTTTCATATCAGGTGGAAAAATGGTGTAAATGTTGATGTGAATCTGTATGGATAAAGACATCTCGAGTGAGAATTTCTAGTAAACTTTAAAATTCTGTGGAGCAAATACCAGACATAAATTGCACTAGCGGTATATGCGGCTATTTAGGTCTTGGCTGTGCTAATAAACCCTGCGAATTTCATTTTCATATCAGGTGGAAAAATGATGTAAATGATGTGTATTTGTTTGCATAAAGACTTCTCGAGTGAGAATTTCTACCAAACTTTAAAATTTTGTAGAGCAAATACCAAAGATAAATTGCACTAGCGGTATATATGGCTATTTAGGTCTTGGTTGTCCTAATACATATTTACATAAAGACTTCTCGAGTGAGAATTTCTAGCAAACTTTAAAATTCTATAGAGCAAATACCAGATATAAATTGCACTATTGGTATATACGGCTATTTAGGTCTTGGCTGTGCTAATAAACCCTGCGAATTTCATTTTCATATCAGGTGAAAAAATTATATATATGATGTGTATTTGTGTGCATAAAGACTTCTCGAGTGAGAATTTCAAGCAAACTTTAAAATTCTGTGGAGCAAATACCAGAGATAAATTGCACTAGCGATATATGCGGCTATTTAGTTCTTGGCTGTGCTAATAAACCCTGCGAATTTAATTTTCATATCAAGTGAAAAAATGATGTATATTATGTGTATTTGTGTGGATAAAGACTTCTCGAGTGAAAATTTCTTTCAAACTTTAAAATTCTGTGGAACAAATACCAGAGATAAATTGCGCTAACGGTATATGCGGCTATTTAGGTCTTGGCTGTGCTAATAAACCCTGCGAATTTAATTTTCATATCAGGTGGAAAAATGATGTATATGATGTGTATTTTTGTGCATAAAGACTTCTCCAGTGAGAATTTCAAGCAAACTTTAAAATTCTGTGGAGCAAATACCAGAGATAAATTGCGCTAGCGATATATGCGGCTATTTAGTTCTTGGCTGTGCTAATAAACCCTGCGAATTTAATTTTCATATCAAGTGAAAAAATGATGTATATTATGTGTATTTGTGTGGATAAAGACTTCTCGAGTGAAAATTTCTTTCAAACTTTAAAATTCTGTGGAACAAATACCAGAGATAAATTGCACTAGCTGCATATACGGCTATTAAGGTCTTGGCTGTGCTAATAAACCCTGCCAATTTCATTTTCATATCAGGTGGAAAAATGATGTAAATATTGATGTGAATCTGTATGGATAAAGACTTCTCGAGTGACAATTTCTAGCAAACTTTAAAATTCTGTGGAACAAATACCAGAGATAAATTGCACTAGCGTTATATGCAGCTATTAAGGTCTTGGCTGTGCTAATAAACCCTGCGAATTTCATTTTCATATCAGGTGGAAAAATGATGTAAATGATGTGTATTTGTTTGCATAAAGACTTCTCGAGTGAGAATTTCTAGTAAACTATAAAATTATCTGGAGCAAATACTAGTGATAAATTGCACTAGCTGTATATACGGCTATTAAGGTCTTGGCTGTGCTAATAAACCCTGCGAATTTCATTTTCATATCAGGTAGAAAAATGGTGTAAATGTTGATGTGAATCTGTATGGATAAAGACTTCTCGAGTGAGAATTTCTAGCAAACTTTAAAATTCTGTGGAACAAATACCAGAGATAAATTGCACTAGCGGTATATACGGCTATTTAGGTCTTGGCTGTGCTAATAAACATTGCGAATGTCATTTTCATATTAGGTAGAAAAATGATGTATATGATGTGTATTTGTGTACATAAAGACTTCTCGAGTGAGAATTTCTAGTAAACTATAAAATTTTCTGGAGCAAATACTAGAGATAAATTGCACTAGCGGTATATGCGGCTATTTAGGTCTTGACTGTGCTAATAAACCCTGCGAGTTTCATTTTCATATCAGGTGGAAAAATGATGTAAACGTTGATGTGAATCTGTATGGATAAAGACTTCTCGAGTGAGAATTTCTAGCAAACTTTAAAATTCTGTGGAACAAATACCATAGATAAATTGCACTAGCGGTATATACGGCTATTTAGGTCTTGGCTGTGCTAATAAACATTGCTAATTTCATTTTCATATTAGGTGGAAAAATGATGAATATGATGTGTATTTGAGTACATAAAGACTTCTCGAGTGAGAATTTCTAGTAAATTATAAAATTATCTGGAGCAAATACTAGAGATAAATTGCACTAGCTGTATATACGGCTATTAAGGTCTTGGCTGTGCTAATAAACCCTGCCAATTTCATTTTCATATCAGGTGGAAAAATGATGTAAATATTGATGTGAATCTGTATGGATAAAGACTTCTCGAGTGACAATTTCTAGCAAATTTTAAAATTCTGTGGAACAAATACCAGAGATAAATTGCACTAGCGTTATATGCGGCTATTAAGGTCTTGGCTGTGCTAATAAACCCTGCGAATTTCATTTTCATATCAGGTGGAAAAATGATGTAAATGATGTGTATTTGTTTGCATAAAGACTTCTCGAGTGAGAATTTCTAGTAAACTATTAAATTATCTGGAGCAAATACTAGTGATAAATTGCACTAGCTGTATATACGGCTATTAAGGTCTTGGCTGTGCTAATAAACCCTGCGAATTTCATTTTCATATCAGGTGGAAAAATGGTGTAAATGTTGATGTGAATCTGTATGGATAAAGACTTCTCGAGTGAGAATTTCTAGCAAACTTTAAAATTCTGTGGAACAAATACCAGAGATAAATTGCACTAGCGGTATATACGGCTATTTAGGTCTTGGCTGTGCTAATAAACATTGCGAATGTCATTTTCATATTAGGTAGAAAAATGATGTATATGATGTGTATTTGTGTACATAAAGACTTCTCGAGTGAGAATTTCTAGTAAACTATAAAATTATCTGGAGCAAATACTAGAGATAAATTGCACTAGCGGTATATGCGGCTATTTAGGTCATGACTGTGCTAATAAACCCTGCGAGTTTCATTTTCATATCAGGTGGAAAAATGATGTAAACGTTGATGTGAATCTGTATGGATAAAGACTTCTCGAGTGAGAATTTCTAGCAAATTTTAAAATTCTGTGGAACAAATACCATAGATAAATTGCACTAGCGGTATATACGGCTATTTAGGTCTTGGCTGTGCTAATAAACATTGCTAATTTCATTTTCATATTAGGTGGAAAAATGATGAATATGATGTGTATTTGAGTACATAAAGACTTCTCGAGTGAGAATTTCTAGTAAATTATAAAATTATCTGGAGCAAATACTAGAGATAAATTGCACTAGCTGTATATACGGCTATTAAGGTCTTGGCTGTGCTAATAAACCCTGCGAATTTCATTTTCATATCAGGTGGAAAAATGATGTAAATGTTGATGTGAATCTGTATGGATAAAGACTTCTCGAGTGACAATTTCTAGAAAATTTTAAAATTCTGTGGAACAAATACCAGAGATAAATTGCACTAGCGTTATATGCGGCTATTAAGGTCTTAGCTGTGCTAATAAACCCTGCGAATTTCATTTTCATTTCAGGTGGAAAAATGATGTAAATGTTGATTTGAATCTGTATGGATAAAGACTTCTCGAGTGACAATTTCTAGCAAATTTTAAAATTCTGTTGAATAAATACCAGAGATAAATTGCACTAGCGGTATATACGGCTATTTAGGTCATGGCTGTGCTAATAAACCATGCAAATTTAATTTTCATATCAGGTGAAAAAATGATGTAAATGTTGATGTGAATTTGTATGGATAAAGACTTCTCGAGTGAGAATTTCTAGCAAATTTTAAAATTCTGTGGAACAAATACCATAGATAAATTGAACTAGCGGTATATACGGCTATTTAGGTCTTGGCTGTGCTAATAAACATTGCTTATTTCATTTTCATATTAGGTGGAAAAATGATGAATATGATGTGTATTTGAGTACATAAAGACTTCTCGAGTGAGAATTTCTAGTAAGTTATAAAATTATCTGGAGCAAATACTAGAGATAAATTGCACTAGCTGTATATACGGCTATTAAGGTCTTGGCTGTGCTAATAAACCCTGCGAATTTCATTTTCATATCAGGTGGAAAATGATGTAAATATTGATGTGAATCTGTATGGATAAAGACTTCTCGAGTGACAATTTCTAGAAAATTTTAAAATTCTGTGGAACAAATACCAGAGATAAATTGCACTAGCGTTATATGCGGCTATTAAGGTCTTGGCTGTGCTAATAAACCCCGCGAATTTCATTTTCATATCAGGTGGAAAAATGATGTAAATGATGTGTATTTGTTTGCATAAAGACTTCTCGAGTGAGAATTTCTAGTAAACTATAAAATTATCTGGAGCAAATACTAGAGATAAATTGCACTAGCTGTATATACGGCTATTAAGGTCTTGGCTGTGCTAATAAACCCTGCGAATTTCATTTTCATATCAGGTGGAAAAATGGTGTAAATGTTGATGTGAATCTGTATGGATAAAGACATCTCGAGTGAGAATTTCTAGTAAACTTTAAAATTCTGTGGAGCAAATACCAGAGATAAATTGCACTAGCGGTATATGCGGCTATTTAGGTCTTGGCTGTGCTAATAAACCCTGCGAATTTCATTTTAATATCAGGTGGAAAAATGATGTAAATGATGTGTATTTGTTTGCATAAAGACTTCTCGAGTGAGAATTTCTACCAAACTTTAAAATTTTGTAGAGTAAATACCAAAGATAAATTGCACTAGCGGTATATGCGGCTATTTAGGCCTTGACTGTGCTAATAAACCCTGCGAGTTTCATTTTCATATCAGGTGGAAAAATGATGTAAATGTTGATGTGAATCTGTATGGATAAAGACTTCTCGAGTGAGAATTTCTAGCAAACTTTAAAATTCTGTGGAACAAATACCAGAGATAAATTGCACTAGCGGTATATACGGCTATTTAGGTCTTGGCTGTGCTAATAAACCCTGCGAATTTCATTTTCATATCAGGTGGAAAAATGATGTAAATGTTGATTTGAATCTGTATGGATAAAGACTTCTCGAGTGACAATTTCTAGCAAATTTTAAAATTCTGTTGAATAAATACCAGATTTAAGTTGCACTAGCAGTATAAACGGCTATTTAGGTCTTGGCTGTGCTAATAAACCCTGCGAGTTTCATTTTCATATCAGGTGGAAAAATGATGTATTTGATGTGTATTTGTGTACATAAAGACTTCTCGAGTGAGAATTTCTAGTAAACTTTAAAATTCTGTGGAGCAAATACCAGAGATAAATTGCACTAGCGGTATATGCGGCTATTTAGGTCTTGGCTGTGCTAATAAACCCTGCGAATTTCATTTTCATATCAGGTGGAAAAATGATGTAAATGATGTGTATTTGTTTGCATAAAGACTTCTCGAGTGAGAATTTCTAGTAAATTATAAAATTACCTGAAGCAAATACTAGAGAAAAATTGCACTAGCGGTATATGCGGCTATTTAGGCCTTGACTGTGCTAATAAACCCTGCGAGTTTCATTTTCATATCAGGTGGAAAAATGATGTAAATGTTGATTTGAATCTGTATGGATAAAGACTTCTCGAGTGACAATTTCTAGCAAATTTTAAAATTCTGTGGAGCAAATACCAGAGATAAATTGAACTAGCGGTATATGCGGCTATTAAGGTCTTGACTGTGCTAATAAACCCTGCGAATTTCATTTTCATATCAGGTGGAAAAATGATGTAAATGTTGATGTGAATCTGTATGGATAAAGACTTCTCGAGTGACAATTTCTAGAAAATTTTAAAATTCTGTGGAACAAATACCAGAGATAAATTGCACTAGCGTTATATGCGGCTATTAAGGTCTTAACTGTGCTAATAAACCCTGCCAATTTCATTTTCATATCAGGTGGAAAAATGATGTAAATGATGATTTGAATCTGTATGGATAAAGACTTCTCGAGTGACAATTTCTAGCAAATTTTAAAATTCTGTTGAATAAATACCAGAGATAAATTGCACTAGCGGTATACACGGCTATTTAGGTCATGGCTGTGCTAATAAACCCTGCGAGTTTCATTTTCATATTAGGTGGAAAAATGATGTATATGATGTGTATTTGTGTACATAAAGACTTCTCGAGTGAGAATTTCTAGTAAACTATAAAATTATCTGGAGCAAATACTAGAGATAAATTGCACTAGCTGTATATACGGCTATTAAGGTCTTGGCTGTGCTAATAAACCCTGCCAATTCCATTTTCATATCAGGTGGAAAAATGATGTAAATGTTGATGTGAATCTGTATGGATAAAGACTTCTCGAGTGACAATTTCTAGCAAATTTTAAAATTCTGTGGAGCAAATACCAGAGATAAATTGCACTAGCGGTATATGCGGCTATTAAGGTCTTGACTGTGCTAATAAACCCTGCGAATTTCATTTTCATATCAGGTGGAAAAATGATGTAAATGTTGATGTGAATCTGTATGGATAAAGACTTCTCGAGTGACAATTTCTAGAAAATTTTAAAATTCTGTGGAACAAATACCAGAGATAAATTGCACTAGCGTTAAATGCGGCTATTAAGGTCTTGGCTGTGCTAATAAACCCTGCGAATTTCATTTTCATATCAGGTGGAAAAATGATGTAAATGTTGATTTGAATCTGTATGGATAAAGACTTCTCGAGTGAGAATTTCTAGCAAATTTTAAAATTCTGTGGAACAAATACCATAGATAAATTGCACTAGCGGTATATACGGCTATTTAGGTCTTGGCTGTGCTAATCAACATTGCTTATTTCATTTTCATATTAGGTGGAAAAATGATGAATATGATGTGTATTTGAGTACATAAAGACTTCTCGAGTGAGAATTTCTAGTAAATTATAAAATTATCTGGAGCAAATACTAGAGATAAATTGCACTAGCTGTATATACGGCTATTAAGGTCTTGGCTGTGCTAACAAACCCTGCGAATTTCATTTTCATATCAGGTGGAAAAATGATGTAAATATTGATGTGAATCTGTATGGATAAAGACTTCTCGAGTGACAATTTCTAGAAAATTTTAAAATTCTGTGGAACAAATACCAGAGATAAATTGTACTAGCGTTATATGCGGCTATTAAGGTCTTGGCTGTGCTAATAAACCCTGCGAATTTCATTTTCATATCAGGTGGAAAAATGATGTAAATGATGTGTATTTGTTTGCATAAAGACTTCTCGAGTGAGAATTTCTAGTAAACTATAAAATTATCTGGAGCAAATACTAGAGATAAATTGCACTAGCTGTATATACGGCTATTAAGGTCTTAGCTGTGCTAATAAACCCTGCGAATTTCATTTTCATATCAGGTGGAAAAATGGTGTAAATGTTGATGTGAATCTGTATGGATAAAGACATCTCGAGTGAGAATTTCTAGTAAACTTTAAAATTCTGTGGAGCAAATACCAGAGATAAATTGCACTAGCGGTATATGCGGCTATTTAGGTCTTGGCTGTGCTAATAAACCCTGCGAATTTCATTTTCATATCAGGTGGAAAAATGATGTAAATGATGTGTATTTGTTTGCATAAAGACTTCTCGAGTGAGAATTTCTACCAAACTTTAAAATTTTGTAGAGCAAATACCAAAGATAAATTGCACTAGCGGTTGTAACAGCATGGCTTGGTCGCAAGGCCGGTACCACCGTCGCACCATACGGTAGCTCATTGTCGGCTAGAGGGTCCTGTTATCCGACGGTACAGGCCGCCATGTTACAACAAAAAAAATCCGGAATTCTGCTTGGTTAGGAATTTAGCAAAAAAAAATAAATAAATAAAAAGTACATAAGAAAAGCTTGTCTGCACCACACTGTGATCCCCTTCCACCACTATCTTTACTTTACCTAGACATAACCTGCCTTAAACGACACAGACCGAAGAAAAAGAAGAAGATATAATCATGGCTCCGGCTTGGTTAGGCAAAATATGCAAAAAAAAAACCAAACTAAGATGCCGCAAGCAAGGAAATCGTAGAGAACCAAAACCTCAAAAAAAAAGAAAAATGTTACAAATAAAATATTCAAAAAAAAGAGATCTAAAATAAAAATGGTATCAGTACAGGAAAATTTAAGAAAATATAACAAATAAGAAAATCATATAATAAAAAACCAACGACAACAAAAATGCTTGCAAATACGTTACACTCTTCACTGGATGAGGTTGACCGGATGACGATGGTGTTGCCTATCCCCAGGGATGAACCGCTAACGGTGTACTCGAAAATTTTCAGAAGAACTGGAATACTGCAGCCTCGATATAGGTATTTGCCCCTTTTGCCGCGTGATGAATTCGGGTGCAATCCGCCTTCCGTTAAACTTACATAAATGTTCCGTGATATACTATATATCCCGTTGTTATTTATGTTCCATTGTTGGTAATACCGTGCAGTTTGTTACGACAAGATTTGTATAAAATCAGTGGTTACGCCCTCGTCCCGTAATTTAGCAATCACTATGCCAGTACTCGATAATGAATATATTTGGATATTCCCCGTTAACTGGTATACCCGCACAGATTGTCCGCCTTATATAGCGGTCAAAAGAAAAACTTAGCAGTTATCTTGTTGCCAGGAAATAGATATCGATCACACTACAACTTTTCTTTGAAAATTTTAGCTCTTTATTTTTTTTATACTTCGTAAGCTTTGTTTACCGATGAAATCACTAATGTTTATTTGTTAAAAAAAATACAATTCAATAATAAACGAAACACACAAGTTTGTTTTGTATACAATATATATACATATATTCTAAATGAACACAATTTATTCACATTCACAAAGTCTTTTACATTATATACTTGTTTACATTCATTTTATTCTTATAATGTACAATCACTAAGAATTCTAATTCACATCATTCGTTATTTATAATCAATTTTTTTTTTTTTTTATGAGATTTTAACATTCTAATTTTATAATTTAATAGACAATTCTATTTTATATTTCTATTTTTTCTTTTCTTTTAAATTTTTATTCTCGACCGTTCTTGTTTGGCAAACTCGACTCGAATCCCTTTGCAAAGCCATCATCTCCTCTTCAATACCTCGCTGTTATTCTGTTCCCGCGCTTTTTCCCCTCTTTCCCCAAATTGACACCAATACATATTTGTATTCTATGCAATGAAATCAGCTGATCTTAATTTTCTATATTTGTACCCAATAAGCCGTTGTACGGTAAGTATGGAAAGATGCTACGGACATAGTAACGCAGGTAAGTATAAAAGGCTAATTGAAAGAAAAAAGTTAGGTTGTAGATTAAGCCGATTAGTACAAAATTTAACGTCATCGTTACAGGGCAGGTTAAAATTACTTTATAAGGTTATAAAGTAATTTGAAGCTGAAAATAGTTAAATGTTAGGCCACGCTTTATGTCTTGATGTCCATTAAGTAGTAGACACCTAAATTTTTGTGATTTTCGTCAATAAGGCGATAGTATAGTTCACCCAGTTTCTCCTTTACGAAGGCTTTTTTATAAGGATACGCGAATTTAGAACTGAACTGTTTACTTGCATCACTCATCGGATGTTGTTTCACAAAAACTAGTTGATCGATATTGAGCGTTCGATGTCTGGTGCGGAGGTTGTATTGATTAGAAAATTTATTATATGCTTTAGTTAGATTAGATTTTACTTCCTCATGTACAATGGACAATCTATCAGGCGTGTTCATCCAGTCTAACGCGTTTTCGCTTAATACATTCACATTGCGCAGCATTTTGTAATCTTTGGCATGAAGAATTTTGTGATAGCCATACAGTAGAAAATGCGGAGAATATTTCGTTGACTGATGAACTGAGTTTCGCAAAGCACTTCCAATTTCGGGGAGGAATTTGTCCCAGGTTGTATGTTTACTACTCACATACGCTCTTAAAGCTGCTATAATGGACCGGTTAACCCTTTCGGATGCATTACTTTGCGGTGAATAGTAGGCCGTTTTGATGTGATTGATTCCAAAATCCCTTAGTAATGTTGCGAATTCCTTCCCCACAAATTGGACGCCATTATCAGTGTGTATTGTTTCGGGCACGCTAAATAGTGGAAATAATTCGTCCCGCAAGAATTCCGTGATTTTATTTGCTGTTGCCTTGGCTAAAGGTTTGAGATAAACAAATTTTGTGAGACTATCTAGTACAATAAGAATCGTTGTTTTACCACTTGCTGTTCTTGGGTAGGGCCCCAATAAATCGATATAAATTTTCTGCCACGGCCGCTCTTGCAGTGTTTGTTTACCTAAAGGTGGACGTAAACATTGGTTTGTCGCCTTCGTTTGTTTACACATAACGCAATTATTGACATACTTGTGTACCTCTATTGACATTTTGGGCCAATAATATAATCGTCTCAATCGGTCTAAGGTATTAAGAATCCCTCCATGTGCTCCGCTTGGTACGTCGTGTTCATTTGTGATCAGTTTTTCACGAAATTCAGTAGGCACCCACAACTTCCAACAAGGAATATCAGTCAAGGGGACATTTGATTTTGGCTCGATTCTAATAAAAATTTGGTCATCAATTAGTCTCAGATTCGGATACAATTCTGGGTTGAGTTTTATTTTCGAACATAGCTGAATGTAGTCGGAGTCCTTTGTATTTTGAAAATGAAATTCATTTGCGTCATGTAGTTTGAGATCTTGGTTGATTTCGACAGCAGCATCGCAATGGATTCGTGATAGCGCATCTGGAACTATGTTATCTTTGCCCTTTTGGTGAATTATGTTAAAGTCGAAGCCTTGCAACTTCAGACTCCATCTGGCTAGTCGTCCACTCAATTCCTTTTGTAGCATAAGCCATTGCAGACTGGCATGATCTGTAATTATTGTAAATCTGTAGCCGTCAATGTACGGACGAAATTTCTTGACACTAACAATAGCTGCCAAACATTCCAATTCTGTAACCGTATAGTTACGTTGTGCCGCATTTAGTTTTTGTGACATAAATGCTATCGGCTTTTCATTTCCATCGCAGTCTTTTTGGAAAAGAACACTTCCAATGCCTTGTGTGCTGGCGTCGCATCGAATAAAAAAACATTTCGAAAAATCGGGATTGTGTAATACCGGAGCATTACTCAGTAACCACTTTAGTTTTGTAAAAGCCGCCTCCGCTTCAGGTGTCCAATTGAATTTAACTCCTTTCTTTAAAAGATTAGTTATTGGAGCGGTTACTTCGGCGTAGTTGAGTATAAACCGCCTGTACCAGCCGGCCATTCCCAATAATCGGCGGGTTTGTTTCACAGAATTTGGAGCTGGAAAATTGGTTATCGCTTCTATTTTAGACGGGTCTGTTCTTAAGCCACGTTCGCCTATTAGGAACCCCAGATACCTCGTCTCCTTGAGTACGAAGTGACTTTTCTCTACGTTTATTGTCAGCCCTGCATTGAACAACAAACGTGCCACGGCCCTTAAGAGTCCCAGGTGTTCGTCGATACCGGCTGAGATAATCAAGAGGTCGTCAAGATAGACGAATACCCTGTCTCGAAGCTCATGCGGTATCACTCGATCCATCAGTCTGCACATGGTTTGGGGTGCATTACACAACCCAAACGGCATGACACAGAACTGATAGAGAGGACGGCCTGGGATCGTAAAGGCCGTAATCTCCTTCGCACTCTCAGAGAGAGGTATCTGCCAAAATGCGTCTTTCAAATCGATGCTACTAATATACCTTGTTTCCTGTAGTCTCCCTAATAACCCATCGATTATTGGGAGCGGGTATGCATCTTTTTTGGTAATTGCATTGATTTTTCTCGAATCCAGACATAGCCTGGATTTACCATTTGCTTTTGTTACTAACACGACCGGGGAACTCCATGAGCTCGTGCTCTCCTCTATCACACCCAAGGCTATCATTCGGTCAATTTCTTGAAATATTAGTTCTTGTTTGATCGGAGATACTGGATAGTGTCTCTGCTTTATAGGTTCAGAGCTCCCTACATCTATGTTATGGGTTACCAAACTCGTTCTCCCTAGACCTCTCTCACCAAAAGCAGGGAAACTCCTAATAATTTCATCTAATTTCTGGGTGTGTTCAGGGCTTAGTTCATGCTGATTTTTACTTTTTGTGGTTTCCGGACACACTGTTAGTTCACCAATAATATCCGGCGCTACGTTAAATAACTTCCAAAAATCAACCCCCAGATAAATTTCGGACTGAAGCGTTGGTACTACACAAAACTTTAGAACTTCCGTTTTCTTCATATACGATATTGGAAGTGAGGCGTATCCGATTACTATATTGCTGGTTCCATCGGCTGTTAATATGGCTGAGCTCAGTTTTTTCATTGGAACTCCTAGGGATTTTAGAAATTCTTGACTTCCTCTGCCTAAAATGCTGATACTTGCCCCACTGTCTAACAGGCCCAATTTTACATGTCCAAGAATTGAAATTTTTGCATACGGTCGCGGATCATTTTCTAGGTATTCAGCGATGGTTGAAGAACTGCATAAGTGGTTAAATTCTCTTATTCGTCTCCAGTAATTTTGCACGCGTTTTAGTCGGTTGTTTAGTGATTGATCAGGTAACGATTGTGGGGCTTTCGATGATATTAGACATTCACGTACTTCTGGCTGACTGTTGTCCTGGGATTCGTTGGTTTTTCCGAACGTGAGTCCCCAGCGTTTGTCGCGTTCGGTTTGAAATTTCCCACCAGTCGTTTCTTTTTGCATCTCAAACAGTTGTTAACGTTTATGTTGGCTAAACCACATCCTTCACAGAAATCGTGAGTTTTTTCCATCTTGCACGCGGAGAATCGGTGGCCCAGATCTTTACAATTCCAGCATACTATAAATTGGTTTCGGTTGATTGCGCTAATCTGCTGGGATTCTTCATGGTCCAATTCTTCGTCTGTGTCTGACTTGTTCTCGACATCGTGATTCTGCTGACTCATTGTGGGTTCTCGCTGGGTAGAAATTTGGGCTATTGCTGGGGCACGTCTGGTTCTAGATTCGATAAGCCTGCGAGGGTCAAATCCCGATGTGTCCCACAACTTTTCAAAGTTATCGCATGTTTTGCGTAGGGTAGCAATATTATCCATTTTAATGAATTGCGTGGCGCTTTTCAATGCGGGGTTCATGTTGTCCAGTAATAATTCCAGAATTTCATTATCAGGCAGCGGGTTTGTTAACCGATAATTGGCACTTTCTATTTCGGTTAGAAAATCATTAAAAGTTTCCTTAGCGTATTGTGTCCGACTCCGAATGTATTTCCTGGTTTCTCGATCACCTTCCGCGCTGCTAAACCGTTCTAGTAATGAATCCTTCATCTGCTTCCAGGTAGCATATTTGTTTCCTCTAATGAAGTTATAGTACCATTTGTCGGCTTTATCCGTTACAAAATACCTAATCAGATTTACTAGTACGTCGTCCTGGTACGCATGGTTTTCAAGCCTCATTATAAATTCCTGGACATTTTCGTCGCTACGCTTATTTTCTCGTCCGGAAAATGACAATTTCCACTTCGTTGGATCGCACCGCCTCCTGTATTTTGAATTAACAGATCGCGTACTACGATGGTTTCTAGGGAAAACTTCCGACTGTTCCGAATCACTCTCAGATTCCGATTTCCTTTGTTGTTGCCTTGATTTTTTCGATTGTTTATCATTCCCCGAATTCTGTTTTGACAATGCTTCAAGTTTTTTCATAAACTGACTCGTCATTTCATCCAGATGTTGCGAAAATCGCTTTTGTAAAACCTCTACATAATCGGACTCCGTTTTCTGGTGTTCGGTACGTTTTTGATCATGATCAGCGTCATTCTTATCTTCGTCTTTGGAAGTATGTGATTTTGAACGTCCGCCTTTTTTCCCCTGTTCAGTGCTATTTTCGGTTTTACGGATATCTCTACTAATGAATCTTCCGAGCCGTTCGAGGGAGTTAGTTATTACCATGATTCCGCCTAGATTTGGAAATGAGTTACACAACCGTTGTGCTCGGTCTCTCCAGTGTAGAATACGATAGAGCAAATTTTTCTTCTCAAATATTGTACTTTGCTCTATTTGATCCATTGCATTATCCAACTCTGCTGTCTGCTGGCTTAACAGGTTCAATTCAGCGTCAGGATCTGCTTTAATGTGAGAATGTTTTGGTTTCAAATTTGTATTTTGAGATTCCTTTTGAATCGTTTCTTGCAGCTTTTTCTCGACTCCAACGGTAGTACTTGACATTCCCCGAACTTCGTACTCCACTTCCAGTTCTTGGGCATTTAGACTTTCGTAGAATATTTTAAAATCCATTATGCGTAGTTCCTTTTTTTCACAATGGTTTAATCCTTACTCAGTACAATTCGATATTATTATCAAGTCACAAAGTCGCGAGAAAAAAAAATAAAGAAATATTCTTCGTAAAGGTATTGTTAGTTTGTATAAATCAATAATTTTGTGTATACGAAGAAATAAATAAAAATAAATAATACGTAATATCGTTCAAACTAAAAAATTTACGAGCAATAATATTTAAGAAATTTAAATTATTATACGTAGAAAATTAAGTTAGTTAAATATCGAGAAGACTAACTACTTTTACCAGCTTTTACTATTTGTCCAGCGTACAACTGATAAACAACAAACATGTATTGGTATAATTTAGGAAAAAACAAATTCAAAATAGAAAATAAATAATATAATAGAAAAAAAACAATAATTAAATAAATTAAATTTTATACTTTTAAATAATTTAATATAATTTTATCAATTGACTCAATTCATAAAATGTAGAGGGATCACAGTGTAGTGTTATGTTCAATTAGTTGCTATTAAATTTAATTGACTCAACGTATAAGCAACTAATATGAGTGGCGTGCTTTTCTAAATGTACATAATAACAAAAATATATCAAGCTGCTTTAATAAATGAATGTCACAACTACTAAGACTATCTTGATTCGCAACGGTATGATTATCAATTAACAGGACTATTGAATAAATTATTAGAAAGGAAAGAAATTTAAGTGAGGCGAGGAATTCGGATTCTCCGAACCGTCAATCGACACAACATTAAGTTTTTCGTCAATCACTAACAATCTATTAATTACCGTGGGGATGTATCTATATATAAAATAACTTGATTAGCAGCTTTTTTTTTTAAAAAAAAAATTATCATGAAAAAAAACAAGCAAAAAAAAATTGATTGATTCTAACATTAATTTCCTTGAGGAATTTTCATACTGTAGCACACGTCATTCAAATCATGAAAATTCAAATGTGATACAAGTACGAAAATCTTCGATCAAAAAAAAAAAAAATATAGATTAGGTTTGTAATGAAATGTAACTGGGTAAATCAAGCATAGTCATTAGAATAAAAATAAATTGTAAAACAAAAATTATGGTGTGCAAGTACAAAAAAAAACATGTACTTGATAAAACCTGAAGGGCACAAATAAAAATAAATAAATCCCCCGCTAATTAAGAAATAAATTAAGCGGTTAATTGATCTATTTGTAACTGTTAAGTAGTGAAGCTACTCGGATGCCTTATTGGGGCCACCAACATCCATAATCTTACTTTACAACCATTAACTTAAATCATACTGTTCATAACGACCATTTTACTGTCCCTGTTTCGGCGCCATTTGTAACCTCATGGCTTGGTCGCAAGGCCGGTACCACCGTCGCACCATACGGTAGCTCATTGTCGGCTAGGGGGTCCTGTTATCCGACGGTACAGGCCGCCATGTTACAACAAAAAAAATCCGGAATTCTGCTTGGTTAGGAATTTAGCAAAAAAAAATAAATAAATAAAAAGTACATAAGAAAAGCTTGTCTGCACCACACTGTGATCCCCTTCCACCACTATCTTTACTTTACCTAGACATAACCTGCCTTAAACGACACAGACCGAAGAAAAAGAAGAAGATATAATCATGGCTCCGGCTTGGTTAGGCAAAATATGCAAAAAAAAAAACCAAACTAAGATGCCGCAAGCAAGGAAATCGTAGAGAACCAAAACCTCAAAAAAAAAGAAAAATGTTACAAATAAAATATTCAAAAAAAAGAGATCTAAAGTAAAAATGGTATCAGTAAAGGAAAATTTAAGAAAATATAACAAATAAGAAAATCATATAATAAAAAACCAACGACAACAAAAATACATGCAAATACGTTACACTCTTCACTGGATGAGGTTGACCGGATGACGATGGTGTTGCCTATCCCCAGGGATGAACCGCTAACGGTGTACTCGAAAATTTTCAGAAGAACTGGAATACTGCAGCCTCGATATAGGTATTTGCCCCTTTTGCCGCGTGATGAATTCGGGTGCAATCCGCCTTCCGTTAAACTTACATAAATGTTCCGTGATATACTATATATCCCGTTGTTATTTATGTTCCATTGTTGGTAATACCGTGCAGTTTGTTACGACAAGATTTGTATAAAATCAGTGGTTACGCCCTCGTCCCGTAATTTAGCAATCACTATGCCAGTACTCGATAATGAATATATTTGGGTATTCCCCGTTAACTGGTATACCCGCACAGATTGTTCGCCTTATATAGCGGTCAAAAGAAAAACTTAGCAGTTATCTTGTTGCCAGGAAATAGATATCGATCACACTACAACTTTTCTTTGAAAATTTTAGCTCTTTATTTTTTTTATACTTCGTAAGCTTTGTTTACCGATGAAAGCACTAATGTTTATTTGTTAAAAAAAATACAATTCAATAATAAACGAAACACACAAGTTTATTTTGTATACAATATATATACATATATTCTAAATGAACACAATTTATTCACATTCACAAAGTCTTTTACATTATATACTTGTTTACATTCATTTTATTCTTATAATGTACAATCACTAAGAATTCTAATTCACATCATTCGTTATTTATAATCAATTTTTTTTTTTTTTTATGAGATTTTAACATTCTAATTTTATAATTTAATAGACAATTCTATTTTATATTTCTATTTTTTCTTTTCTTTTAAATTTTTATTCTCGACCGTTCTTGTTTGGCAAACTCGACTCGAATCCCTTTGCAAAGCCATCATCTCCTCTTCAATACCTCGCTGTTATTCTGTTCCCGCGCTTTTTCCCCTCTTTCCCCAAATTGACACCAATACATATTTGTATTCTATGCAATGAAATCAGCTGATCTTAATTTTCTATATTTGTACCCAATAAGCCGTTGTACGGTAAGTATGGAAAGATGCTACGGACATAGTAACGCAGGTAAGTATAAAAGGCTAATTGAAAGAAAAAAGTTAGGTTGTAGATTAAGCCGATTAGTACAAAATTTAACGTCATCGTTACAGGGCAGGTTAAAATTACTTTATAAGGTTATAAAGTAATTTGAAGCTGAAAATAGTTAAATGTTAGGCCACGCTTTATGTCTTGATGTCCATTAAGTGGTAGACACCTAAATTTTTGTGATTTTCGTCAATAAGGCGATAGTATAGTTCACCCAGTTTCTCCTTTACGAAGGCTTTTTTATAAGGATACGCGAATTTAGAACTGAACTGTTTACTTGCATCACTCATCGGATGTTGTTTCACAAAAACTAGTTGATCGATATTGAGCGTTCGATGTCTGGTGCGGAGGTTGTATTGATTAGAAAATTTATTATATGCTTTAGTTAGATTAGATTTTACTTCCTCATGTACAATGGACAATCTATCAGGCGTGTTCATCCAGTCTAACGCGTTTTCGCTTAATACATTCACATTGCGCAGCATTTTGTAATCTTTGGCATGAAGAATTTTGTGATAGCCATACAGTAGAAAATGCGGAGAATATTTCGTTGACTGATGAACTGAGTTTCGCAAAGCACTTCCAATTTCGGGGAGGAATTTGTCCCAGGTTGTATGTTTACTACTCACATACGCTCTTAAAGCTGCTATAATGGACCGGTTAACCCTTTCGGATGCATTACTTTGCGGTGAATAGTAGGCCGTTTTGATGTGATTGATTCCAAAATCCCTTAGTAATGTTGCGAATTCCTTCCCCACAAATTGGACGCCATTATCAGTGTGTATTGTTTCGGGCACGCTAAATAGTGGAAATAATTCCGTGATTTTATTTGCTGTTGCCTTGGCTAAAGGTTTGAGATAAACAAATTTTGTGAGACTATCTAGTACAATAAGAATCGTTGTTTTACCACTTGCTGTTCTTGGGTAGGGCCCCAATAAATCGATATAAATTTTCTGCCACGGCCGCTCTTGCAGTGTTTGTTTACCTAAAGGTGGACGTAAACATTGGTTTGTCGCCTTCGTTTGTTTACACATAACGCAATTATTGACATACTTGTGTACCTCTATTGACATTTTGGGCCAATAATATAATCGTCTCAATCGGTCTAAGGTTTTAAGAATCCCTCCATGTGCTCCGCTTGGTACGTCGTGTTCATTTGTGATCAGTTTTTCACGAAATTCAGTAGGCACCCACAACTTCCAACAAGGAATATCAGTCAAGGGGACATTTGATTTTGGCTCGATTCTAATAAAAATTTGGTCATCAATTAGTCTCAGATTCGGATACAATTCTGGGTTGAGTTTTATTTTCGAACATAGCTGAATGTAGTCGGAGTCCTTTGTATTTTGAAAATGAAATTCATTTGCGTCATGTAGTTTGAGATCTTGGTTGATTTCGACAGCAGCATCGCAATGGATTCGTGATAGCGCATCTGGAACTATGTTATCTTTGCCCTTTTGGTGAATTATGTTAAAGTCGAAGCCTTGCAACTTCAGACTCCATCTGGCTAGTCGTCCACTCAATTCCTTTTGTAGCATAAGCCATTGCAGACTGGCATGATCTGTAATTATTGTAAATCTGTAGTCGTCAATGTACGGACGAAATTTCTTGACACTAACAATAGCTGCCAAACATTCCAATTCTGTAACCGTATAGTTATGTTGTGCCGCATTTAGTTTTTGTGACATAAATGCTATCGGCTTTTCATTTCCATCGCAGTCTTTTTGGAAAAGAACACTTCCAATGCCTTGTGTGCTGGCGTCGCATCGAATAAAAAAACATTTCGAAAAATCGGGATTGTGTAATACCGGAGCATTACTCAGTAACCACTTTAGTTTTGTAAAAGCCGCCTCCGCTTCAGGTGTCCAATTGAATTTAACTCCTTTCTTTAAAAGATTAGTTATTGGAGCGGTTACTTCGGCGTAGTTGAGTATAAACCGCCTGTACCAGCCGGCCATTCCCAATAATCGGCGGGTTTGTTTCACAGAATTTGGAGCTGGAAAATTGGTTATCGCTTCTATTTTAGACGGGTCTGTTCTTAAGCCACGTTCGCCTATTAGGAACCCCAGATACCTCGTCTCCTTGAGTACGAAGTGACTTTTCTCTACGTTTATTGTCAGCCCTGCATTGGACAACAAACGTGCCACGGCCCTTAAGAGTCCCAGGTGTTCGTCGATACCGGCTGAGATAATCAAGAGGTCGTCAAGATAGACGAATACCCTGTCTCGAAGCTCATGCGGTATCACTCGATCCATCAGTCTGCACATGGTTTGGGGTGCATTACACAACCCAAACGGCATGACACAGAACTGATAGAGAGGACGGCCTGGGATCGTAAAGGCCGTAATCTCCTTCGCACTCTCAGAGAGAGGTATCTGCCAAAATGCGTCTTTCAAATCGATGCTACTAATATACCTTGTTTCCTGTAGTCTCCCTAATAACCCATCGATTATTGGGAGCGGGTATGCATCTTTTTTGGTAATTGCATTGATTTTTCTCGAATCCAGACATAGCCTGGATTTACCATTTGCTTTTGTTACTAACACGACCGGGGAACTCCATGAGCTCGTGCTCTCCTCTATCACACCCAAGGCTATCATTCGGTCAATTTCTTGAAATATTAGTTCTTGTTTGATCGGAGATACTGGATAGTGTCTCTGCTTTATAGGTTCAGAGCTCCCTACATCTATGTTATGGGTTACCAAACTCGTTCTCCCTAGACCTCTCTCACCAAAAGCAGGGAAACTCCTAATAATTTCATCTAATTTCTGGGTGTGTTCAGGGCTTAGTTCATGCTGATTTTTACTTTTTGTGGTTTCCGGACACACTGTTAGTTCACCAATAATATCCGGCGCTACGTTAAATAACTTCCAAAAATCAACCCCCAGATAAATTTCGGACTGAAGCGTTGGTACTACACAAAACTTTAGAACTTCCGTTTTCTTCATATACGATATTGGAAGTGAGGCGTATCCGATTACTATATTGCTGGTTCCATCGGCTGTTAATATGGCTGAGCTCAGTTTTTTCATTGGAACTCCTAGGGATTTTAGAAATTCTTGACTTCCTCTGCCTAAAATGCTGATACTTGCCCCACTGTCTAACAGGCCCAATTTTACATGTCCAAGAATTGAAATTTTTGCATACGGTCGCGGATCATTTTCTAGGTATTCAGCGATGGTTGAAGAACTGCATAAGTGGTTAAATTCTCTTATTCGTCTCCAGTAATTTTGCACGCGTTTTAGTCGGTTGTTTAGTGATTGATCAGGTAACGATTGTGGGGCTTTCGATGATATTAGACATTCACGTACTTCTGGCTGACTGTTGTCCTGGGATTCGTTGGTTTTTCCGAACGTGAGTCCCCAGCGTTTGTCGCGTTCGGTTTGAAATTTCCCACCAGTCGTTTCTTTTTGCATCTCAAACAGTTGTTAACGTTTATGTTGGCTAAACCACATCCTTCACAGAAATCGTGAGTTTTTTCCATCTTGCACGCGGAGAATCGGTGGCCCAGATCTTTACAATTCCAGCATACTGTAAATTGGTTTCGGTTGATTGCGCTAATCTGCTGGGATTCTTCATGGTCCAATTCTTCGTCTGTGTCTGACTTGTTCTCGACATCGTGATTCTGCTGACTCATTGTGGGTTCTCGCTGGGTAGAAATTTGGGCTATTGCTGGGGCACGTCTGGTTCTAGATTCGATAAGCCTGCGAGGGTCAAATCCCGATGTGTCCCACAACTTTTCAAAGTTATCGCATGTTTTGCGTAGGGTAGCAATATTATCCATTTTAATGAATTGCGTGGCGCTTTTCAATGCGGGGTTCATGTTGTCCAGTAATAATTCCAGAATTTCATTATCAGGCAGCGGGTTTGTTAACCGATAATTGGCACTTTCTATTTCGGTTAGAAAATCATTAAAAGTTTCCTTAGCGTATTGTGTCCGACTCCGAATGTATTTCCTGGTTTCTCGATCACCTTCCGCGCTGCTAAACCGTTCTAGTAATGAATCCTTCATCTGCTTCCAGGTAGCATATTTGTTTCCTCTAATGAAGTTATAGTACCATTTGTCGGCTTTATCCGTTACAAAATACCTAATCAGATTTACTAGTTCGTGCTGCGGTACGTCGTCCTGGTACGCATGGTTTTCAAGCCTCATTATAAATTCCTGGACATTTTCGTCGCTACGCTTATTTTCTCGTCCGGAAAATGACAATTTCCACTTCGTTGGATCGCACCGCCTCCTGTATTTTGAATTAACAGATCGCGTACTACGATGGTTTCTAGGGAAAACTTCCGACTGTTCCGAATCACTCTCAGATTCCGATTTCCTTTGTTGTTGCCTTGATTTTTTCGATTGTTTATCATTCCCCGAATTCTGTTTTGACAATGCTTCAAGTTTTTTCATAAACTGACTCGTCATTTCATCTAGATGTTGCGAAAATCGCTTTTGTAAAACCTCTACATAATCGGACTCCGTTTTCTGGTGTTCGGTACGTTTTTGATCATGATCAGCGTCATTCTTATCTTCGTCTTTGGAAGTATGTGATTTTGAACGTCCGCCTTTTTTCCCCTGTTCAGTGCTATTTTCGGTTTTACGGATATCTCTACTAATGAATC
Organism: Nephrotoma flavescens; assembly: GCA_932526605.1. Classification (NCBI taxonomy): domain Eukaryota; kingdom Metazoa; phylum Arthropoda; class Insecta; order Diptera; family Tipulidae; genus Nephrotoma; species Nephrotoma flavescens. The sequence goes on along the minus strand of CAKOBK010000211.1, from coordinate 39,439 downwards.
TTCCGAGCCGTTCGAGGGAGTTAGTTATTACCATGATTCCGCCTAGATTTGGAAATGAGTTACACAACCGTTGTGCTCGGTCTCTCCAGTGTAGAATACGATAGAGCAAATTTTTCTTCTCAAATATTGTACTTTGCTCTATTTGATCCATTGCATTATCCAACTCTGCTGTCTGCTGGCTTAACAGGTTCAATTCAGCGTCAGGATCTGCTTTAATGTGAGAATGTTTTGGTTTCAAATTTGTATTTTGAGATTCCTTTTGAATCGTTTCTTGCAGCTTTTTCTCGACTCCAACGGTAGTACTTGACATTCCCCGAACTTCGTACTCCACTTCCAGTTCTTGGGCATTTAGACTTTCGTAGAATATTTTAAAATCCATTATACGTAGTTCTTTTTTTTCACAATGGTTTAATCCTTACTCAGTACAATTCAATATTATTATCAAGTCACCAAAACCTCAAAAAAAAAGAAAAATGTTACAAATAAAATATTCAAAAAAAAGAGATCTAAAATAAAAATGGTATCAGTAAAGGAAAATTTAAGAAAATATAACAAATAAGAAAATCATATAATAAAAAACCAACGACAACAAAAATGCATGCAAATACGTTACACTCTTCACTGGATGAGGTTGACCGGATGACGATGGTGTTGCCTATCCCCAGGGATGAACCGCTAACGGTGTACTCAAAAATTTTCAGAAGAACTGGAATACTGCAGCCTCGATATAGGTATTTGCCCCTTTTGCCGCGTGATGAATTCGGGTGCAATCCGCCTTCCGTTAAACTTACATAAATGTTCCGTGATATACTATATATCCCGTTGTTATTTATGTTCCATTGTTGGTAATACCGTGCAGTTTGTTACGACAAGATTTGTATAAAATCAGTGGTTACGCCCTCGTCCCGTAATTTAGCAATCACTATGCCAGTACTCGATAATGAATATATTTGGGTATTCCCCGTTAACTGGTATACCCGCACAGATTGTTCGCCTTATATAGCGGTCAAAAGAAAAACTTAGCAGTTATCTTGTTGCCAGGAAATAGATATCGATCACACTACAACTTTTCTTTGAAAATTTTAGCTCTTTATTTTTTTTATACTTCGTAAGCTTTGTTTACCGATGAAATCACTAATGTTTATTTGTTAAAAAAAATACAATTCAATAATAAACGAAACACACAAGTTTGTTTTGTATACAATATATATACATATATTCTAAATGAACACAATTTATTCACATTCACAAAGTCTTTTACATTATATACTTGTTTACATTCATTTTATTCTTATAATGTACAATCACTAAGAATTCTAATTCACATCATTCGTTATTTATAATCAATTTTTTTTTTTTTTATGAGATTTTAACATTCTAATTTTATAATTTAATAGACAATTCTATTTTATATTTCTATTTTTTCTTTTCTTTTAAATTTTTATTCTCGACCGTTCTTGTTTGGCAAACTCGACTCGAATCCCTTTGCAAAGCCATCATCTCCTCTTCAATACCTCGCTGTTATTCTGTTCCCGCGCTTTTTCCCCTCTTTCCCCAAATTGACACCAATACATATTTGTATTCTATGCAATGAAATCAGCTGATCTTAATTTTCTATATTTGTACCCAATAAGCCGTTGTACGGTAAGTATGGAAAGATGCTACGGACATAGTAACGCAGGTAAGTATAAAAGGCTAATTGAAAGAAAAAAGTTAGGTTGTAGATTAAGCCGATTAGTACAAAATTTAACGTCATCGTTACAGGGCAGGTTAAAATTACTTTATAAGGTTATAAATTAATTTGAAGCTGAAAATAGTTAAATGTTAGGCCACGCTTTATGTCTTGATGTCCATTAAGTAGTAGACACCTAAATTTTTGTGATTTTCGTCAATAAGGCGATAGTATAGTTCACCCAGTTTCTCCTTTACGAAGGCTTTTTTATAAGGATACGCGAATTTAGAACTGAACTGTTTACTTGCATCACTCATCGGATGTTGTTTCACAAAAACTAGTTGATCGATATTGAGCGTTCGATGTCTGGTGCGGAGGTTGTATTGATTAGAAAATTTATTATATGCTTTAGTTAGATTAGATTTTACTTCCTCATGTACAATGGACAATCTATCAGGCGTGTTCATCCAGTCTAACGCGTTTTCGCTTAATACATTCACATTGCGCAGCATTTTGTAATCTTTGGCATGAAGAATTTTGTGATAGCCATACAGTAGAAAATGCGGAGAATATTTCGTTGACTGATGAACTGAGTTTCGCAAAGCACTTCCAATTTCGGGGAGGAATTTGTCCCAGGTTGTATGTTTACTACTCACATACGCTCTTAAAGCTGCTATAATGGACCGGTTAACCCTTTCGGATGCATTACTTTGCGGTGAATAGTAGGCCGTTTTGATGTGATTGATTCCAAAATCCCTTAGTAATGTTGCGAATTCCTTCCCCACAAATTGGACGCCATTATCAGTGTGTATTGTTTCGGGCACGCTAAATAGTGGAAATAATTCGTCCCGCAAGAATTCCGTGATTTTATTTGCTGTTGCCTTGGCTAAAGGTTTGAGATAAACAAATTTTGTGAGACTATCTAGTACAATAAGAATCGTTGTTTTACCACTTGCTGTTCTTGGGTAGGGCCCCAATAAATCGATATAAATTTTCTGCCACGGCCGCTCTTGCAGTGTTTGTTTACCTAAAGGTGGACGTAAACATTGGTTTGTCGCCTTCGTTTGTTTACACATAACGCAATTATTGACATACTTGTGTACCTCTATTGACATTTTGGGCCAATAATATAATCGTCTCAATCGGTCTAAGGTATTAAGAATCCCTCCATGTGCTCCGCTTGGTACGTCGTGTTCATTTGTGATCAGTTTTTCACGAAATTCAGTAGGCACCCACAACTTCCAACAAGGAATATCAGTCAAGGGGACATTTGATTTTGGCTCGATTCTAATAAAAATTTGGTCATCAATTAGTCTCAGATTCGGATACAATTCTGGGTTGAGTTTTATTTTCGAACATAGCTGAATGTAGTCGGAGTCCTTTGTATTTTGAAAATGAAATTCATTTGCGTCATGTAGTTTGAGATCTTGGTTGATTTCGACAGCAGCATCGCAATGGATTCGTGATAGCGCATCTGGAACTATGTTATCTTTGCCCTTTTGGTGAATTATGTTAAAGTCGAAGCCTTGCAACTTCAGACTCCATCTGGCTAGTCGTCCACTCAATTCCTTTTGTAGCATAAGCCATTGCAGACTGGCATGATCTGTAATTATTGTAAATCTGTAGCCGTCAATGTACGGACGAAATTTCTTGACACTAACAATAGCTGCCAAACATTCCAATTCTGTAACCGTATAGTTACGTTGTGCCGCATTTAGTTTTTGTGACATAAATGCTATCGGCTTTTCATTTCCATCGCAGTCTTTTTGGAAAAGAACACTTCCAATGCCTTGTGTGCTGGCGTCGCATCGAATAAAAAAACATTTCGAAAAATCGGGATTGTGTAATACCGGAGCATTACTCAGTAACCACTTTAGTTTTGTAAAAGCCGCCTCCGCTTCAGGTGTCCAATTGAATTTAACTCCTTTCTTTAAAAGATTAGTTATTGGAGCGGTTACTTCGGCGTAGTTGAGTATAAACCGCCTGTACCAGCCGGCCATTCCCAATAATCGGCGGGTTTGTTTCACAGAATTTGGAGCTGGAAAATTGGTTATCGCTTCTATTTTAGACGGGTCTGTTCTTAAGCCACGTTCGCCTATTAGGAACCCCAGATACCTCGTCTCCTTGAGTACGAAGTGACTTTTCTCTACGTTTATTGTCAGCCCTGCATTGAACAACAAACGTGCCACGGCCCTTAAGAGTCCCAGGTGTTCGTCGATACCGGCTGAGATAATCAAGAGGTCGTCAAGATAGACGAATACCCTGTCTCGAAGCTCATGCGGTATCACTCGATCCATCAGTCTGCACATGGTTTGGGGTGCATTACACAACCCAAACGGCATGACACAGAACTGATAGAGAGGACGGCCTGGGATCGTAAAGGCCGTAATCTCCTTCGCACTCTCAGAGAGAGGTATCTGCCAAAATGCGTCTTTCAAATCGATGCTACTAATATACCTTGTTTCCTGTAGTCTCCCTAATAACCCATCGATTATTGGGAGCGGGTATGCATCTTTTTTGGTAATTGCATTGATTTTTCTCGAATCCAGACATAGCCTGGATTTACCATTTGCTTTTGTTACTAACACGACCGGGGAACTCCATGAGCTCGTGCTCTCCTCTATCACACCCAAGGCTATCATTCGGTCAATTTCTTGAAATATTAGTTCTTGTTTGATCGGAGATACTGGATAGTGTCTCTGCTTTATAGGTTCAGAGCTCCCTACATCTATGTTATGGGTTACCAAACTCGTTCTCCCTAGACCTCTCTCACCAAAAGCAGGGAAACTCCTAATAATTTCATCTAATTTCTGGGTGTGTTCAGGGCTTAGTTCATGCTGATTTTTACTTTTTGTGGTTTCCGGACACACTGTTAGTTCACCAATAATATCCGGCGCTACGTTAAATAACTTCCAAAAATCAACCCCCAGATAAATTTCGGACTGAAGCGTTGGTACTACACAAAACTTTAGAACTTCCGTTTTCTTCATATACGATATTGGAAGTGAGGCGTATCCGATTACTATATTGCTGGTTCCATCGGCTGTTAATATGGCTGAGCTCAGTTTTTTCATTGGAACTCCTAGGGATTTTAGAAATTCTTGACTTCCTCTGCCTAAAATGCTGATACTTGCCCCACTGTCTAACAGGCCCAATTTTACATGTCCAAGAATTGAAATTTTTGCATACGGTCGCGGATCATTTTCTAGGTATTCAGCGATGGTTGAAGAACTGCATAAGTGGTTAAATTCTCTTATTCGTCTCCAGTAATTTTGCACGCGTTTTAGTCGGTTGTTTAGTGATTGATCAGGTAACGATTGTGGGGCTTTCGATGATATTAGACATTCACGTACTTCTGGCTGACTGTTGTCCTGGGATTCGTTGGTTTTTCCGAACGTGAGTCCCCAGCGTTTGTCGCGTTCGGTTTGAAATTTCCCACCAGTCGTTTCTTTTTGCATCTCAAACAGTTGTTAACGTTTATGTTGGCTAAACCACATCCCTTACAGAAATCGTGAGTTTTTTCCATCTTGCACGCGGAGAATCGGTGGCCCAGATCTTTACAATTCCAGCATACTATAAATTGGTTTCGGTTGATTGCGCTAATCTGCTGGGATTCTTCATGGTCCAATTCTTCGTCTGTGTCTGACTTGTTCTCGACATCGTGATTCTGCTGACTCATTGTGGGTTCTCGCTGGGTAGAAATTTGGGCTATTGCTGGGGCACGTCTGGTTCTAGATTCGATAAGCCTGCGAGGGTCAAATCCCGATGTGTCCCACAACTTTTCAAAGTTATCGCATGTTTTGCGTAGGGTAGCAATATTATCCATTTTAATGAATTGCGTGGCGCTTTTCAATGCGGGGTTCATGTTGTCCAGTAATAATTCCAGAATTTCATTATCAGGCAGCGGGTTTGTTAACCGATAATTGGCACTTTCTATTTCGGTTAGAAAATCATTAAAAGTTTCCTTAGCGTATTGTGTCCGACTCCGAATGTATTTCCTGGTTTCTCGATCACCTTCCGCGCTGCTAAACCGTTCTAGTAATGAATCCTTCATCTGCTTCCAGGTAGCATATTTGTTTCCTCTAATGAAGTTATAGTACCATTTGTCGGCTTTATCCGTTACAAAATACCTAATCAGATTTACTAGTACGTCGTCCTGGTACGCATGGTTTTCAAGCCTCATTATAAATTCCTGGACATTTTCGTCGCTACGCTTATTTTCTCGTCCGGAAAATGACAATTTCCACTTCGTTGGATCGCACCGCCTCCTGTATTTTGAATTAACAGATCGCGTACTACGATGGTTTCTAGGGAAAACTTCCGACTGTTCCGAATCACTCTCAGATTCCGATTTCCTTTGTTGTTGCCTTGATTTTTTCGATTGTTTATCATTCCCCGAATTCTGTTTTGACAATGCTTCAAGTTTTTTCATAAACTGACTCGTCATTTCATCCAGATGTTGCGAAAATCGCTTTTGTAAAACCTCTACATAATCGGACTCCGTTTTCTGGTGTTCGGTACGTTTTTGATCATGATCAGCGTCATTCTTATCTTCGTCTTTGGAAGTATGTGATTTTGAACGTCCGCCTTTTTTCCCCTGTTCAGTGCTATTTTCGGTTTTACGGATATCTCTACTAATGAATCTTCCGAGCCGTTCGAGGGAGTTAGTTATTACCATGATTCCGCCTAGATTTGGAAATGAGTTACACAACCGTTGTGCTCGGTCTCTCCAGTGTAGAATACGATAGAGCAAATTTTTCTTCTCAAATATTGTACTTTGCTCTATTTGATCCATTGCATTATCCAACTCTGCTGTCTGCTGGCTTAACAGGTTCAATTCAGCGTCAGGATCTGCTTTAATGTGAGAATGTTTTGGTTTCAAATTTGTATTTTGAGATTCCTTTTGAATCGTTTCTTGCAGCTTTTTCTCGACTCCAACGGTAGTACTTGACATTCCCCGAACTTCGTACTCCACTTCCAGTTCTTGGGCATTTAGACTTTCGTAGAATATTTTAAAATCCATTATGCGTAGTTCCTTTTTTTCACAATGGTTTAATCCTTACTAAGTACAATTCGATATTATTATCAAGTCACAAAGTCGCGAGAAAAAAAAATAAAGAAATATTCTTCGTAAAGGTATTGTTAGTTTGTATAAATCAATAATTTTGTGTATACGAAGAAATAAATAAAAATAAATAATACGTAATATCGTTCAAACTAAAAAATTTACGAGCAATAATATTTAAGAAATTTAAATTATTATACGTAGAAAATTAAGTTAGTTAAATATCGAGAAGACTAACTACTTTTACCAGCTTTTACTATTTGTCCAGCGTACAACTGATAAACAACAAACATGTATTGGTATAATTTAGGAAAAAACAAATTCAAAATAGAAAATAAATAATATAATAGAAAAAAAACAATAATTAAATAAATTAAATTTTATACTTTTAAATAATTTAATATAATTTTATCAATTGACTCAATTCATAAAATGTAGAGGGATCACAGTGTAGTGTTATGTTCAATTAGTTGCTATTAAATTTAATTGACTCAACGTATAAGCAACTAATATGAGTGGCGTGCTTTTCTAAATGTACATAATAACAAAAATATATCAAGCTGCTTTAATAAATGAATGTCACAACTACTAAGACTATCTTGATTCGCAACGGTATGATTATCAATTAACAGGACTATTGAATAAATTATTAGAAAGGAAAGAAATTTAAGTGAGGCGAGGAATTCGGATTCTCCGAACCGTCAATCGACACAACATTAAGTTTTTCGTCAATCACTAACAATCTATTAATTACCGTGGGGATGTATCTATATATAAAATAACTTGATTAGCAGCTTTTTTTTTTTAAAAAAAAATTATCATGAAAAAAAACAAGCAAAAAAAAATTGATTGATTCTAACATTAATTTCCTTGAGGAATTTTCATACTGTAGCACACGTCATTCAAATCATGAAAATTCAAATGTGATACAAGTACGAAAATCTTCGATCAAAAAAAAAAAAAATATAGATTAGGTTTGTAATGAAATGTAACTGGGTAAATCAAGCATAGTCATTAGAATAAAAATAAATTGTAAAACAAAAATTATGGTGTGCAAGTACAAAAAAAAACATGTACTTGATAAAACCTGAAGGGCACAAATAAAAATAAATAAATCCCCCGCTAATTAAGAAATAAATTAAGCGGTTAATTGATCTATTTGTAACTGTTAAGTAGTGAAGCTACTCGGATGCCTTATTGGGGCCACCAACATCCATAATCTTACTTTACAACCATTAACTTAAATCATACTGTTCATAACGACCATTTTACTGTCCCTGTTTCGGCGCCATTTGTAACCTCATGGCTTGGTCGCAAGGCCGGTACCACCGTCGCACCATACGGTAGCTCATTGTCGGCTAGGGGGTCCTGTTATCCGACGGTACAGGCCGCCATGTTACAACAAAAAAAATCCGGAATTCTGCTTGGTTAGGAATTTAGCAAAAAAAAATAAATAAATAAAAAGTACATAAGAAAAGCTTGTCTGCACCACACTGTGATCCCCTTCCACCACTATCTTTACTTTACCTAGACATAACCTGCCTTAAACGACACAGACCGAAGAAAAAGAAGAAGATATAATCATGGCTCCGGCTTGGTTAGGCAAAATATGCAAAAAAAAAAACCAAACTAAGATGCCGCAAGCAAGGAAATCGTAGAGAACCAAAACCTCAAAAAAAAAGAAAAATGTTACAAATAAAATATTCAAAAAAAAGAGATCTAAAATAAAAATGGTATCAGTAAAGGAAAATTTAAGAAAATATAACAAATAAGAAAATCATATAATAAAAAACCAACGACAACAAAAATACATGCAAATACGTTACACTCTTCACTGGATGAGGTTGACCGGATGACGATGGTGTTGCCTATCCCCAGGGATGAACCGCTAACGGTGTACTCGAAAATTTTCAGAAGAACTGGAATACTGCAGCCTCGATATAGGTATTTGCCCCTTTTGCCGCGTGATGAATTCGGGTGCAATCCGCCTTCCGTTAAACTTACATAAATGTTCCGTGATATACTATATATCCCGTTGTTATTTATGTTCCATTGTTGGTAATACCGTGCAGTTTGTTACGACAAGATTTGTATAAAATCAGTGGTTACGCCCTCGTCCCGTAATTTAGCAATCACTATGCCAGTACTCGATAATGAATATATTTGGGTATTCCCCGTTAACTGGTATACCCGCACAGATTGTTCGCCTTATATAGCGGTCAAAAGAAAAACTTAGCAGTTATCTTGTTGCCAGGAAATAGATATCGATCACACTACAACTTTTCTTTGAAAATTTTAGCTCTTTATTTTTTTTATACTTCGTAAGCTTTGTTTACCGATGAAAGCACTAATGTTTATTTGTTAAAAAAAATACAATTCAATAATAAACGAAACACACAAGTTTATTTTGTATACAATATATATACATATATTCTAAATGAACACAATTTATTCACATTCACAAAGTCTTTTACATTATATACTTGTTTACATTCATTTTATTCTTATAATGTACAATCACTAAGAATTCTAATTCACATCATTCGTTATTTATAATCAATTTTTTTTTTTTTTTATGAGATTTTAACATTCTAATTTTATAATTTAATAGACAATTCTATTTTATATTTCTATTTTTTCTTTTCTTTTAAATTTTTATTCTCGACCGTTCTTGTTTGGCAAACTCGACTCGAATCCCTTTGCAAAGCCATCATCTCCTCTTCAATACCTCGCTGTTATTCTGTTCCCGCGCTTTTTCCCCTCTTTCCCCAAATTGACACCAATACATATTTGTATTCTATGCAATGAAATCAGCTGATCTTAATTTTCTATATTTGTACCCAATAAGCCGTTGTACGGTAAGTATGGAAAGATGCTACGGACATAGTAACGCAGGTAAGTATAAAAGGCTAATTGAAAGAAAAAAGTTAGGTTGTAGATTAAGCCGATTAGTACAAAATTTAACGTCATCGTTACAGGGCAGGTTAAAATTACTTTATAAGGTTATAAAGTAATTTGAAGCTGAAAATAGTTAAATGTTAGGCCACGCTTTATGTCTTGATGTCCATTAAGTGGTAGACACCTAAATTTTTGTGATTTTCGTCAATAAGGCGATTGTATAGTTCACCCAGTTTCTCCTTTACGAAGGCTTTTTTATAAGGATACGCGAATTTAGAACTGAACTGTTTACTTGCATCACTCATCGGATGTTGTTTCACAAAAACTAGTTGATCGATATTGAGCGTTCGATGTCTGGTGCGGAGGTTGTATTGATTAGAAAATTTATTATATGCTTTAGTTAGATTAGATTTTACTTCCTCATGTACAATGGACAATCTATCAGGCGTGTTCATCCAGTCTAACGCGTTTTCGCTTAATACATTCACATTGCGCAGCATTTTGTAATCTTTGGCATGAAGAATTTTGTGATAGCCATACAGTAGAAAATGCGGAGAATATTTCGTTGACTGATGAACTGAGTTTCGCAAAGCACTTCCAATTTCGGGGAGGAATTTGTCCCAGGTTGTATGTTTACTACTCACATACGCTCTTAAAGCTGCTATAATGGACCGGTTAACCCTTTCGGATGCATTACTTTGCGGTGAATAGTAGGCCGTTTTGATGTGATTGATTCCAAAATCCCTTAGTAATGTTGCGAATTCCTTCCCCACAAATTGGACGCCATTATCAGTGTGTATTGTTTCGGGCACGCTAAATAGTGGAAATAATTCCGTGATTTTATTTGCTGTTGCCTTGGCTAAAGGTTTGAGATAAACAAATTTTGTGAGACTATCTAGTACAATAAGAATCGTTGTTTTACCACTTGCTGTTCTTGGGTAGGGCCCCAATAAATCGATATAAATTTTCTGCCACGGCCGCTCTTGCAGTGTTTGTTTACCTAAAGGTGGACGTAAACATTGGTTTGTCGCCTTCGTTTGTTTACACATAACGCAATTATTGACATACTTGTGTACCTCTATTGACATTTTGGGCCAATAATATAATCGTCTCAATCGGTCTAAGGTTTTAAGAATCCCTCCATGTGCTCCGCTTGGTACGTCGTGTTCATTTGTGATCAGTTTTTCACGAAATTCAGTAGGCACCCACAACTTCCAACAAGGAATATCAGTCAAGGGGACATTTGATTTTGGCTCGATTCTAATAAAAATTTGGTCATCAATTAGTCTCAGATTCGGATACAATTCTGGGTTGAGTTTTATTTTCGAACATAGCTGAATGTAGTCGGAGTCCTTTGTATTTTGAAAATGAAATTCATTTGCGTCATGTAGTTTGAGATCTTGGTTGATTTCGACAGCAGCATCGCAATGGATTCGTGATAGCGCATCTGGAACTATGTTATCTTTGCCCTTTTGGTGAATTATGTTAAAGTCGAAGCCTTGCAACTTCAGACTCCATCTGGCTAGTCGTCCACTCAATTCCTTTTGTAGCATAAGCCATTGCAGACTGGCATGATCTGTAATTATTGTAAATCTGTAGTCGTCAATGTACGGACGAAATTTCTTGACACTAACAATAGCTGCCAAACATTCCAATTCTGTAACCGTATAGTTATGTTGTGCCGCATTTAGTTTTTGTGACATAAATGCTATCGGCTTTTCATTTCCATCGCAGTCTTTTTGGAAAAGAACACTTCCAATGCCTTGTGTGCTGGCGTCGCATCGAATAAAAAAACATTTCGAAAAATCGGGATTGTGTAATACCGGAGCATTACTCAGTAACCACTTTAGTTTTGTAAAAGCCGCCTCCGCTTCAGGTGTCCAATTGAATTTAACTCCTTTCTTTAAAAGATTAGTTATTGGAGCGGTTACTTCGGCGTAGTTGAGTATAAACCGCCTGTACCAGCCGGCCATTCCCAATAATCGGCGGGTTTGTTTCACAGAATTTGGAGCTGGAAAATTGGTTATCGCTTCTATTTTAGACGGGTCTGTTCTTAAGCCACGTTCGCCTATTAGGAACCCCAGATACCTCGTCTCCTTGAGTACGAAGTGACTTTTCTCTACGTTTATTGTCAGCCCTGCATTGGACAACAAACGTGCCACGGCCCTTAAGAGTCCCAGGTGTTCGTCGATACCGGCTGAGATAATCAAGAGGTCGTCAAGATAGACGAATACCCTGTCTCGAAGCTCATGCGGTATCACTCGATCCATCAGTCTGCACATGGTTTGGGGTGCATTACACAACCCAAACGGCATGACACAGAACTGATAGAGAGGACGGCCTGGGATCGTAAAGGCCGTAATCTCCTTCGCACTCTCAGAGAGAGGTATCTGCCAAAATGCGTCTTTCAAATCGATGCTACTAATATACCTTGTTTCCTGTAGTCTCCCTAATAACCCATCGATTATTGGGAGCGGGTATGCATATTTTTTGGTAATTGCATTGATTTTTCTCGAATCCAGACATAGCCTGGATTTACCATTTGCTTTTGTTACTAACACGACCGGGGAACTCCATGAGCTCGTGCTCTCCTCTATCACACCCAAGGCTATCATTCGGTCAATTTCTTGAAATATTAGTTCTTGTTTGATCGGAGATACTGGATAGTGTCTCTGCTTTATAGGTTCAGAGCTCCCTACATCTATGTTATGGGTTACCAAACTCGTTCTCCCTAGACCTCTCTCACCAAAAGCAGGGAAACTCCTAATAATTTCATCTAATTTCTGGGTGTGTTCAGGGCTTAGTTCATGCTGATTTTTACTTTTTGTGGTTTCCGGACACACTGTTAGTTCACCAATAATATCCGGCGCTACGTTAAATAACTTCCAAAAATCAACCCCCAGATAAATTTCGGACTGAAGCGTTGGTACTACACAAAACTTTAGAACTTCCGTTTTCTTCATATACGATATTGGAAGTGAGGCGTATCCGATTACTATATTGCTGGTTCCATCGGCTGTTAATATGGCTGAGCTCAGTTTTTTCATTGGAACTCCTAGGGATTTTAGAAATTCTTGACTTCCTCTGCCTAAAATGCTGATACTTGCCCCACTGTCTAACAGGCCCAATTTTACATGTCCAAGAATTGAAATTTTTGCATACGGTCGCGGATCATTTTCTAGGTATTCAGCGATGGTTGAAGAACTGCATAAGTGGTTAAATTCTCTTATTCGTCTCCAGTAATTTTGCACGCGTTTTAGTCGGTTGTTTAGTGATTGATCAGGTAACGATTGTGGGGCTTTCGATGATATTAGACATTCACGTACTTCTGGCTGACTGTTGTCCTGGGATTCGTTGGTTTTTCCGAACGTGAGTCCCCAGCGTTTGTCGCGTTCGGTTTGAAATTTCCCACCAGTCGTTTCTTTTTGCATCTCAAACAGTTGTTAACGTTTATGTTGGCTAAACCACATCCTTCACAGAAATCGTGAGTTTTTTCCATCTTGCACGCGGAGAATCGGTGGCCCAGATCTTTACAATTCCAGCATACTGTAAATTGGTTTCGGTTGATTGCGCTAATCTGCTGGGATTCTTCATGGTCCAATTCTTCGTCTGTGTCTGACTTGTTCTCGACATCGTGATTCTGCTGACTCATTGTGGGTTCTCGCTGGGTAGAAATTTGGGCTATTGCTGGGGCACGTCTGGTTCTAGATTCGATAAGCCTGCGAGGGTCAAATCCCGATGTGTCCCACAACTTTTCAAAGTTATCGCATGTTTTGCGTAGGGTAGCAATATTATCCATTTTAATGAATTGCGTGGCGCTTTTCAATGCGGGGTTCATGTTGTCCAGTAATAATTCCAGAATTTCATTATCAGGCAGCGGGTTTGTTAACCGATAATTGGCACTTTCTATTTCGGTTAGAAAATCATTAAAAGTTTCCTTAGCGTATTGTGTCCGACTCCGAATGTATTTCCTGGTTTCTCGATCACCTTCCGCGCTGCTAAACCGTTCTAGTAATGAATCCTTCATCTGCTTCCAGGTAGCATATTTGTTTCCTCTAATGAAGTTATAGTACCATTTGTCGGCTTTATCCGTTACAAAATACCTAATCAGATTTACTAGTTCGTGCTGCGGTACGTCGTCCTGGTACGCATGGTTTTCAAGCCTCATTATAAATTCCTGGACATTTTCGTCGCTACGCTTATTTTCTCGTCCGGAAAATGACAATTTCCACTTCGTTGGATCGCACCGCCTCCTGTATTTTGAATTAACAGATCGCGTACTACGATGGTTTCTAGGGAAAACTTCCGACTGTTCCGAATCACTCTCAGATTCCGATTTCCTTTGTTGTTGCCTTGATTTTTTCGATTGTTTATCATTCCCCGAATTCTGTTTTGACAATGCTTCAAGTTTTTTCATAAACTGACTCGTCATTTCATCTAGATGTTGCGAAAATCGCTTTTGTAAAACCTCTACATAATCGGACTCCGTTTTCTGGTGTTCGGTACGTTTTTGATCATGATCAGCGTCATTCTTATCTTCGTCTTTGGAAGTATGTGATTTTGAACGTCCGCCTTTTTTCCCCTGTTCAGTGCTATTTTCGGTTTTACGGATATCTCTACTAATGAATCTTCCGAGCCGTTCGAGGGAGTTAGTTATTACCATGATTCCGCCTAGATTTGGAAATGAGTTACACAACCGTTGTGCTCGGTCTCTCCAGTGTAGAATACGATAGAGCAAATTTTTCTTCTCAAATATTGTACTTTGCTCTATTTGATCCATTGCATTATCCAACTCTGCTGTCTGCTGGCTTAACAGGTTCAATTCAGCGTCAGGATCTGCTTTAATGTGAGAATGTTTTGGTTTCAAATTTGTATTTTGAGATTCCTTTTGAATCGTTTCTTGCAGCTTTTTCTCGACTCCAACGGTAGTACTTGACATTCCCCGAACTTCGTACTCCACTTCCAGTTCTTGGGCATTTAGACTTTCGTAGAATATTTTAAAATCCATTATACGTAGTTCTTTTTTTTCACAATGGTTTAATCCTTACTCAGTACAATTCAATATTATTATCAAGTCACCAAAACCTCAAAAAAAAAGAAAAATGTTACAAATAAAATATTCAAAAAAAAGAGATCTAAAATAAAAATGGTATCAGTAAAGGAAAATTTAAGAAAATATAACAAATAAGAAAATCATATAATAAAAAACCAACGACAACAAAAATGCATGCAAATACGTTACACTCTTCACTGGATGAGGTTGACCGGATGACGATGGTGTTGCCTATCCCCAGGGATGAACCGCTAACGGTGTACTCAAAAATTTTCAGAAGAACTGGAATACTGCAGCCTCGATATAGGTATTTGCCCCTTTTGCCGCGTGATGAATTCGGGTGCAATCCGCCTTCCGTTAAACTTACATAAATGTTCCGTGATATACTATATATCCCGTTGTTATTTATGTTCCATTGTTGGTAATACCGTGCAGTTTGTTACGACAAGATTTGTATAAAATCAGTGGTTACGCCCTCGTCCCGTAATTTAGCAATCACTATGCCAGTACTCGATAATGAATATATTTGGGTATTCCCCGTTAACTGGTATACCCGCACAGATTGTTCGCCTTATATAGCGGTCAAAAGAAAAACTTAGCAGTTATCTTGTTGCCAGGAAATAGATATCGATCACACTACAACTTTTCTTTGAAAATTTTAGCTCTTTATTTTTTTTATACTTCGTAAGCTTTGTTTACCGATGAAAGCACTAATGTTTATTTGTTAAAAAAAATACAATTCAATAATAAACGAAACACACAAGTTTATTTTGTATACAATATATATACATATATTCTAAATGAACACAATTTATTCACATTCACAAAGTCTTTTACATTATATACTTGTTTACATTCATTTTATTCTTATAATGTACAATCACTAAGAATTCTAATTCACATCATTCGTTATTTATAATCAATTTTTTTTTTTTTTTATGAGATTTTAACATTCTAATTTTATAATTTAATAGACAATTCTATTTTATATTTCTATTTTTTCTTTTCTTTTAAATTTTTATTCTCGACCGTTCTTGTTTGGCAAACTCGACTCGAATCCCTTTGCAAAGCCATCATCTCCTCTTCAATACCTCGCTGTTATTCTGTTCCCGCGCTTTTTCCCCTCTTTCCCCAAATTGACACCAATACATATTTGTATTCTATGCAATGAAATCAGCTGATCTTAATTTTCTATATTTGTACCCAATAAGCCGTTGTACGGTAAGTATGGAAAGATGCTACGGACATAGTAACGCAGGTAAGTATAAAAGGCTAATTGAAAGAAAAAAGTTAGGTTGTAGATTAAGCCGATTAGTACAAAATTTAACGTCATCGTTACACGGTATATACGGCTATTTAGGTCTTGGCTGTCCTAATACATATTTACATAAAGACTTCTCGAGTGAGAATTTCTAGCAAACTTTAAAATTCTATAGAGCAAATACCAGATATAAATTGCACTATTGGTATATACGGCTATTTAGGTCTTGGCTGTGCTAATAAACCCTGCGAATTTCATTTTCATATCAGGTGAAAAAATTAAATATATGATGTGTATTTGTGTGCATAAAGACTTCTCGAGTGAGAATTTCAAGCAAACTTTAAAATTCTGTGGAGCAAATACCAGAGATAAATTGCGCTAGCGATATATGCGGCTATTTAGTTCTTGGCTGTGCTAATAAACTCTGCGAATTTAATTTTCATATCAAGTGAAAAAATGATGTATATTATGTGTATTTGTGTGGATAAAGACTTCTCGAGTGAAAATTTCTTTCAAACTTTAAAATTCTGTGGAACAAATACCAGAGATAAATTGCGCTAGCGGTATATGCGGCTATTTAGGTCTTGGCTGTGCTAATAAACCCTGCCAATTTAATTTTCATATCAGGTGGAAAAATTATGTATATGATGTGTATTTTTGTGCATAAAGACTTCTCGAGTGAGAATTTCTAGTAAACTTTAAAATTCTGTGGAGCAAATACCAGAGATAAATTGCACTAGCGGTATATACAGCTCTTTAGGTCTTGACTGTGCTAATAAACCCTGCGATTTTTATTTTCATATCAGGTGGAAAAATGTTGTAAATGTTGATGTGAATCTGTATGGATAAGGAATTCTCGAGTGAGAATTTCTAGCAAATTTTAAAATTCTGTGGAACAAATACCAGAGATAAATTGCACTAGCGTTATATGCGGCTATTAAGGTCTTGGCTGTGCTAATAAACCCTGCGAATTTCATTTTCATATCAGGTGGAAAAATGATGTAAATGATGTGTATTTGTTTGCATAAAGACTTCTCGAGTGAGAATTTCTAGTAAATTATAAAATTACCTGGAGCAAATACTAGAGATAAATTGCACTAGCGGTATATGCGGCTATTTAGGTCTTGACTGATGATGTGTATTTTTGTGCATAAAGACTTCTCGAGTGAGAATTTCTAGTAAACTTTAAAATTCTGTGGAGCAAATACCAGAGATAAATTGCACTAGCGGTATATACAGCTGTTTAGGTCTTGACTGTGCTAATAAACCCTGCGATTTTTATTTCCATATCAGGTGGAAAAATGATGTAAATGTTGATGTGAATCTGTATGGATAAGGAATTCTCGAGTGAGAATCTCTAGCAAATTTTAAAATTCTGTGGAACAAATACCAGAGATAAATTGCACTAGCGGTATATACGGCTGTTTAGGTCTTGGCTGTGCTAATAAACCCTAAGATTTTCGTTTTCATATCAGGTGGAAAAATGATGTATTTGATGTGTATTAATTTGCATAAAGACTTCTCGAGTGAGAATTTCTAGTAAATTATAAAATTACCTGGAGCAAATACTAGAGATAAATTGCACTAGCGGTATATGCGGCTATTTAGGTCTTGACTGTGCTAATAAACCCTGCGACTTTCATTTTCATATCAGGTGGAAAAATGATGTAAACGTTGATGTGAATCTGTATGGATAAAGACTTCTCGAGTGAGAATTTCTAGCAAAATTTAAAATTCTGTGGAACAAATACCAGAGATAAATTGCACTAGCGGTATATACGGCTATTTAGGTCTTGGCTGTGCTAATAAACATTGCGAATGTCATTTTCATATCAGGTGGAAAAATGATGTATATGATGTGTATTTGTGTACATAAAGACTTCTCGAGTGAGAATTTCTAGTAAACTATAAAATTATCTGGAGCAAATACTAGAGATAAATTGCACTAGCTGTATATACGGCTATTAAGGTCTTGGCTGTGCTAATAAAGCCTACCAATTTCATTTTCATATCAGGTGGAAAAATGATGTAAATGTTGATTTGAATCTGTATGGATAAAGACTTCTCGAGTGACAATTTCTAGCAAATTTTAAAATTCTGTTGAATAAATACCAGAGATAAATTGCACTAGCAGTATATACGGCTATTTAGGTCATGGCTGTGCTAATAAACCATGCAAATTTAATTTTCATATCAGGTGATTAAATGATGTAAATGTTGATGTGAATTTGTATGGATAAAGATTTCTCGAGTGAGAATTTCTAGCAAATTTTAAAATTCTGTGGAACAAATACCATAGATAAATTGCACTAGCGGTATATACGGCTATTTAGGTCTTGGCTGTGCTAATAAACATTGCTAATTTCATTTTCATATTAGGTGGAAAAATGATGAATATGATGTGTATTTGTGTACATAAAGACTTCTCGAGTGAGAATTTCTAGTAAACTATAAAATTATCTGGAGCAAATACTAGAGATAAATTGCACTAGCTGTATATACGGCTATTAAGGTCTTGGCTGTGCTAATAAACCCTGCCAATTTCATTTTCATATCAGGTGGAAAAATGATGTAAATATTGATGTGAATCTGTATGGATAAAGACTTCTCGAGTGACAATTTCTAGCAAACTTTAAAATTCTGTGGAACAAATACCAGAGATAAATTGCACTAGCGTTATATGCGGCTATTAAGGTCTTGGCTGTGCTAATAAACCCTGCGAATTTCATTTTCATATCAGGTGGAAAAATGATGTAAATGATGTGTATTTGTTTGCATAAAGACTTCTCGAGTGAGAATTTCTAGTAAACTATAAAATTATCTGGAGCAAATACTAGTGATAAATTGCACTAGCTGTATATACGGCTATTAAGGTCTTGGCTGTGCTAATAAACCCTGCACATTTCATTTTCATATCAGGTGGAAAAATGGTGTAAATGTTGATGTGAATCTGTATGGATAAAGACCTCTCGAGTGAGAATTTCTAGCAAACTTTAAAATTCTGTGGAACAAATACCAGAGATAAATTGCACTAGCGGTATATACGGCTATTTAGGTCTTGGCTGTGCTAATAAACATTGCGAATGTCATTTTCATACTAGGTAGAAAAATGATGTATATGATGTGTATTTGTGTACATAAAGACTTCTCGAGTGAGAATTTCTAGTAAACTATAAAATTATCTGGAGCAAATACTAGAGATAAATTGCACTAGCGGTATATGCGGCTATTTAGGTCTTGACTGTGCTAATAAACCCTGCGAGTTTCATTTTCATATCAGGTGGAAAAATGATGTAAACGTTGATGTGAATCTGTATGGATAAAGACTTCTCGAGTGAGAATTTCTAGCAAACTTTAAAATTCTGTGGAACAAATACCAGAGATAAATTGCACTAGCGGTATATACGGCTATTTAGGTCTTGGCTGTGCTAATAAACATTGCGAATTTCATTTTCATATCAGGTGGAAAAATGATGTATATGATGTGTATTTGTGTACATAAAGCCTTCTCGAGTGAGAATTTCTAGTAAACTATAAAATTATCTGGAGCAAATACTAGAGATAAATTGCACTAGCTGTATATACGGCTATTAAGGTCTTGGCTGTGCTAATAAAGCCTGCGAATTTCATTTTCATATCAGGTGGAAAAATGATGTAAATGTTGATTTGAATCTGTATGGATAAAGACTTCAAAAGTGACAATTTCTAGCAAATTTTAAAATTCTGTTGAATAAATACCAGAGATAAATTGCACTAGCGGTATATACGGCTGTTTAGGTCATGGCTGTGCTAATAAACCATGCAAATTTAAGTTTCATATCAGGTGAAAAAATGATGTAAATGTTGATGTGAATTTGTATAGATAAAGATTTCTCGAGTGAGAATTTCTAGCAAATTTTAAAATTCTGTGGAACAAATACCATAGATAAATTGTACTAGCGGTATATACGGCTATTTAGGTCTTGGCTGTGCTAATAAACATTGCTAATTTCATTTTCATATTAGGTGGAAAAATGATGAATATGATGTGTATTTTTGTACATAAAGACTTCTCGAGTGAGAATTTCTAGTAAACTATAAAATTATCTGGAGCAAATACTAGAGATAAATTGCACTAGCTGTATATACGGCTATTAAGGTCTTGGCTGTGCTAATAAACCCTGCCAATTTCATTTTCATATCAGGTGGAAAAATGATGTAAATATTGATGTGAATCTGTATGGATAAAGACTTCTCGAGTGACAATTTCTAGCAAACTTTAAAATTCTGTGGAACAAATACCAGAGATAAATTGCACTAGCGTTATATGCGGCTATTAAGGTCTTGGCTGTGCTAATAAACCCTGCGAATTTCATTTTCATATCAGGTAGAAAAATGATGTAAATGATGTGTATTTGTTTGCATAAAGACTTCTCGAGTGAGAATTTCTAGTAAACTATAAAATTATCTGGAGCAAATACTAGTGATAAATTGCACTAGCTGTATATACGGCTATTAAGGTCTTGGCTGTGCTAATAAACCCTGCGAATTTCATTTTCATATCAGGTGGAAAAATGGTGTAAATGTTGATGTGAATCTGTATGGATAAAGACTTCTCGAGTGAGAATTTCTAGTAAACTTTAAAATTGTGTGGAGCAAATACTAGAGATAAATTGCACTAGCGGTATATGCGGCTATTTAGGTCTTGGCTGTGCTAATAAACCCTGCGAATTTCATTTTCATATCAGGTGGAAAAATGATGTAAATGATGTGTATTTTTTTGCATAAAGACTTCTCGAGTGAGAATTTCTAGTAAATTATAAAATTACCTGGAGCAAATACTAGAGATAAATTGCACTAGCGGTATATACGGCTATTAAGGTCTTGACTGTGCTAATAAACCCTGCGAGTTTCATTTTCATATCAGGTGGAAAAATGATGTAAACGTTGATGTGAATCTGTATGGATAAAGACTTCTCGAGTGAGAATTTCTAGCAAACTTTAAAGTTCTGTGGAACAAATACCAGAGATAAATTGCACTAGCGGTATATACGGCTATTTAGGTCATGGCTGTGCTAATAAACATTGCGAATGTCATTTTCATATTAGGTGGAAAAATGATGTATATGATGTGTATTTGAGTACATAAAGACTTCTCGAGTGAGAATTTCTAGTAAATTATAAAATTATCTGGAGCAAATACTAGAGATAAATTGCACTAGCTGTATATACGGCTATTAAGGTCTTGGCTGTGCTAATAAACCCTGCGAATTTCATTTTCATATCAGGTGGAAAAATGATGTAAATATTGATGTGAATCTGTATGGATAAAGACTTCTCGAGTGACAATTTCTAGAAAATTTTAAAATTCTGTGGAACAAATACCAGAGATAAATTGCACTAGCGTTATATGCGGCTATTAAGGTCTTGGCTGTGCTAATAAACCCTGCGAATTTCATTTTCATATCAGGTGGAAAAATGATGTAAATGATGTGTATTTGTTTGCATAAAGACTTCTCGAGTGAGAATTTCTAGTAAACTATAAAATTATCTGGAGCAAATACTAGAGATAAATTGCACTAGCTGTATATACGGCTATTAAGGTCTTGGCTGTGCTAATAAACCCTGCGAATTTCATTTTCATATCAGGTGGAAAAATGGTGTAAATGTTGATGTGAATCTGTATGGATAAAGACATCTCGAGTGAGAATTTCTAGTAAACTTTAAAATTCTGTGGAGCAAATACCAGAGATAAATTGCACTAGCGGTATATGCGGCTATTTAGGTCTTGGCTGTGCTAATAAACCCTGCGAATTTCATTTTCATATCAGGTGGAAAAATGATGTAAATGATGTGTATTTGTTTGCATAAAGACTTCTCGAGTGAGAATTTCTAGCAAACTTTAAAATTTTGTAGAGCAAATACCAAAGATAAATTGCACTAGCGGTATATACGGCTATTTAGGTCTTGGCTGTCCTAATACATATTTACATAAAGACTTCTCGAGTGAGAATTTCTAGCAAACTTTAAAATTCTATAGAGCAAATACCAGATATAAATTGCACTATTGGTATATACGGCTATTTAGGTCTTGGCTGTGCTAATAAACCCTGCGAATTTCATTTTCATATCAGGTGAAAAAATTATATATATGATGTGTATTTGTGTGCATAAAGACTTCTCGAGTGAGAATTTCAAGCAAACTTTAAAATTCTGTGGAGCAAATACCAGAGATAAATTGCGCTAGCGATATATGCGGCTATTTAGTTCTTGGCTGTGCTAATAAACCCTGCGAATTTAATTTTCATATCAAGTGAAAAAATGATGTATATTATGTGTATTTGTGTGGATAAAGACTTCTCGAGTGAGAATTTCTTTCAAACTTTAAAATTCTGTGGAACAAATACCAGAGATAAATTGCGCTAGCGGTATATGCGGCTATTTAGGTCTTGGCTATGCTAATAAACCCTGCGAATTTAATTTTCATATCAGGTGGAAAAATGATGTATATGATGTGTACACTAGCGGTATATACAGCTGTTTAGGTCTTGACTGTGCTAATAAACCCTGCGATTTTTATTTTCATATAATACAGGTGGAAAAATGATGTAAATGTTGATGTGAATCTGTATGGATAAGGAATTCTCGAGTGAGAATTTCTAGCAAACTTTAAAATTCTGTGGAACAAATACCAGAGATAAATTGCACTAGCGTTATATGCGGCTATTAAGGTCTTGGCTGTGCTAATAAACCCTAAGATTTTCGTTTGCATATCAGGTGGAAAAATGATGTATTTGATGTGTATTTGTTTGCATAAAGACTCCTCGAGTGAGAATTTCTAGTAAATTATAAAATTACCTGGAGCAAATACTAGAGATAAATTGCACTAGCGGTATATGCGGCTATTTAGGTCTTGACTGTGCTAATAAACCCTGCGAGTTTCATTTTCATATCAGGTGGAAAAATGATGTAAACGTTGATGTGAATCTGTATGGATAAAGACTTCTCGAGTGAGAATTTCTAGCAAACTTTAAAATTCTGTGGAACAAATACCAGAGATAAATTGCACTAGCGGTATATACGGCTATTTAGGTCTTGGCTGTGCTAATAAACATTGCGAATGTCATTTTCATATCAGGTGGAAAAATGATGTATATGATGTGTATATGTGTACAAAAAGACTTCTCGAGTGAGAATTTCTAGTAAACTATAAAATTATCTGGAGCAAATACTAGAGATAAATTGAACTAGCTGTATATACGGCTATTAAGGTCTTGGCTGTGCTAATAAAGCCTGCCAATTTCATTTTCATATCAGGTGGAAAAATGATGTAAATGTTGATTTGAATCTGTATGGATAAAGACTTCTCGAGTGACAATTTCTAGCAAATTTTAAAATTCTGTTGAATAAATACCAGAGATAAATTGCACTAGCGGTATATACGGCTATTTAGGTCATGGCTGTGCTAATAAACCATGCAAATTTAATTTTCATATCAGGTGAAAAAATGATGTAAATGTTGATGTGAATTTGTATGGATAAAGATTTCTCGAGTGAGAATTTCTAGCAAATTTTAAAATTCTGTGGAACAAATACCATAGATAAATTGCACTAGCGGTATATACGGCTATTTAGGTCTTGGCTGTGCTAATAAACATTGCTAATTTCATTTTCATATTAGGTGGAAAAATGATGAATATGATGTGTATTTGTGTAAAAAGACTTCTCGAGTGAGAATTTCTAGTAAACTATAAAATTATCTGGAGCAAGTACTAGAGATAAATTGCACTAGCTGTATATACGGCTATTAAGGTCTTGGCTGTGCTAATAAACCCTGCGAATTTCATTTTCATATCAGGTGGAAAAATGGTGTAAATGTTGATGTGAATCTGTATGGATAAAGACATCTCGAGTGAGAATTTCTAGTAAACTTTAAAATTCTGTGGAGCAAATACCAGAGATAAATTGCACTAGCGGTATATGCGGCTATTTAGGTCTTGGCTGTGCTAATAAACCCTGCGAATTTCATTTTCATATCAGGTGGAAAAATGATGTAAATGATGTGTATTTGTTTGCATAAAGACTTCTCGAGTGAGAATTTCTAGCAAACTTTAAAATTTTGTAGAGCAAATACCAAAGATAAATTGCACTAGCGGTATATACGGCTATTTAGGTCTTGGCTGTCCTAATACATATTTACATAAAGACTTCTCGAGTGAGAATTTCTAGCAAACTTTAAAATTCTATAGAGCAAATACCAGATATAAATTGCACTATTGGTATATACGGCTATTTAGGGTCTTGGCTGTGCTAATAAACCCTGCGAATTTCATTTTCATATCAGGTGAAAAAATTATATATATGATGTGTATTTGTGTGCATAAAGACTTCTCGAGTGAGAATTTCAAGCAAACTTTAAAATTCTGTGGAGCAAATACCAGAGATAAATTGCGCTAGCGATATATGCGGCTATTTAGTTCTTGGCTGTGCTAATAAACCCCTGCGAATTTAATTTTCATATCAAGTGAAAAAATGATGTATATTATGTGTATTTGTGTGGATAAAGACTTCTCGAGTGAGAATTTCTTTCAAACTTTAAAATTCTGTGGAACAAATACCAGAGATAAATTGCGCTAGCGGTATATGCGGCTATTTAGGTCTTGGCTATGCTAATAAACCCTGCGAATTTAATTTTCATATCAGGTGGAAAAATGATGTATATGATGTGTACACTAGCGGTATATACAGCTGTTTAGGTCTTGACTGTGCTAATAAACCCTGCGATTTTTATTTTCATATAATACAGGTGGAAAAATGATGTAAATGTTGATGTGAATCTGTATGGATAAGGAATTCTCGAGTGAGAATTTCTAGCAAACTTTAAAATTCTGTGGAACAAATACCAGAGATAAATTGCACTAGCGTTATATGCGGCTATTAAGGTCTTGGCTGTGCTAATAAACCCTAAGATTTTCGTTTGCATATCAGGTGGAAAAATGATGTATTTGATGTGTATTTGTTTGCATAAAGACTCCTCGAGTGAGAATTTCTAGTAAATTATAAAATTACCTGGAGCAAATACTAGAGATAAATTGCACTAGCGGTATATGCGGCTATTTAGGTCTTGACTGTGCTAATAAACCCTGCGAGTTTCATTTTCATATCAGGTGGAAAAATGATGTAAACGTTGATGTGAATCTGTATGGATAAAGACTTCTCGAGTGAGAATTTCTAGCAAACTTTAAAATTCTGTGGAACAAATACCAGAGATAAATTGCACTAGCGGTATATACGGCTATTTAGGTCTTGGCTGTGCTAATAAACATTGCGAATGTCATTTTCATATCAGGTGGAAAAATGATGTATATGATGTGTATATGTGTACAAAAAGACTTCTCGAGTGAGAATTTCTAGTAAACTATAAAATTATCTGGAGCAAATACTAGAGATAAATTGAACTAGCTGTATATACGGCTATTAAGGTCTTGGCTGTGCTAATAAAGCCTGCCAATTTCATTTTCATATCAGGTGGAAAAATGATGTAAATGTTGATTTGAATCTGTATGGATAAAGACTTCTCGAGTGAAAATTTCTAGCAAATTTTAAAATTCTGTTGAATAAATACCAGAGATAAATTGCACTAGCGGTATATACGGCTATTTAGGTCATGGCTGTGCTAATAAACCATGCAAATTTAATTTTCATATCAGGTGAAAAAATGATGTAAATGTTGATGTGAATTTGTATGGATAAAGATTTCTCGAGTGAGAATTTCTAGCAAATTTTAAAATTCTGTGGAACAAATACCATAGATAAATTGCACTAGCGGTATATACGGCTATTTAGGTCTTGGCTGTGCTAATAAACATTGCTAATTTCATTTTCATATTAGGTGGAAAAATGATGAATATGATGTGTATTTGTGTACAAAAAGACTTCTCGAGTGAGAATTTCTAGTAAACTATAAAATTATCTGGAGCAAGTACTAGAGATAAATTGCACTAGCTGTATATACGGCTATTAAGGTCTTGGCTGTGCTAATAAACCCTGCCAATTTTATTTTCATATCAGGTGGAAAAATGATGTAAATATTGATGTGAATCTGTATGGATAAAGACTTTTCGAGTGACAATTTCTAGCAAAATTTAAAATTCTGTGGAACAAATACCAGAGATAAATTGCACTAGCGTTATATGCGGATATTAAGGTCTTGGCTGTGCTAATAAACCCTGCGAATTTCATTTTCATATCAGGTGGAAAAATGATGTAAATGATGTGTATTTGTTTGCATAAAGACTTCTCGAGTGAGAATTTCTAGTAAACTATAAAATTATCTGGAGCAAATACTAGTGATAAATTGCACTAGCTGTATATACGGCTATTAAGGTCTTGGCTGTGTTAATAAACCCTGCGAATTTCATTTTCATATCAGGTGGAAAAATGGTGTAAATGTTGATGTGAATCTGTATGGATAAAGAATTCTCGAGTGAGAATTTCTAGTAAACTTTAAAATTCTGTGGAGCAAATACTAGAGATAAATTGCACTAGCGGTATATGCGGCTATTTAGGTCTTGGCTGTGCTAATAAACCCTGCGAATTTCATTTTCATATCAGGTGGAAAAATGATGTAAATGATGTGTATTTTTTTTGCATAAAGACTTCTCGAGTGAGAATTTCTAGTAAATTATAAAATTACCTGGAGCAAATACTAGAGATAAATTGCACTAGCGGTATATGTGGCTATTTAGGTCTTGACTGTGCTAATAAACCCTGCGAGTTTCATTTTCATATCAGGTGGAAAAATGATGTAAACGTTGATGTGAATCTGTATGGATAAAGACTTCTCGAGTGAGAATTTCTAGCAAACTTTAAAATTCTGTGGAACAAATACCAGAGATAAATTGCACTAGCGGTATATACGGCTATTTAGGTCTTGGCTGTGCTAATAAACATTGCGAATGTCATTTTCATATTAGGTGGGAAAAATGATGTATATGATGTGTATTTGTGTACATAAAGACTTCTCGAGTGAGAATTTCTAGTAAAATATAAAATTATCTGGAGCAAATACTAGAGATAAATTGCACTAGCTGTATATACGGCTATTAAGGTCTTGGCTGTGCTAATAAACCCTGCGAATTTCATTTTCATATCAGGTGGAAAAATGATGTAAATATTGATGTGAATCTGTATGGATAAAGACTTCTCGAGTGACAATTTCTAGCAAATTTTAAAATTCTGTGGAACAAATACCAGAGATAAATTGCACTAGCGTTATATGCGGCTATTTAGGTCATGGCTGTGCTAATAAACCATGCAAATTTAATTTTCATATCAGGTGAAAAAATGATGTAAATGTTGATGTGAATTTGTATGGATAAAGACTTCTCGAGTGAGAATTTCTAGCAAATTTTAAAATTCTGTGGAACAAATACCATAGATAAATTGCACTAGCGGTATATACGGCTATTTAGGTCTTGGCTGTGCTAATAAACATTGCTAATTTCATTTTCATATTAGGTGGAAAAATGATGAATATGATGTGTATTTGAGTACATAAAGACTTCTCGAGCGAGAATTTCTAGTAAATTATAAAATTATCTGGAGCAAATACTAGAGATAAATTGCACTAGCTGTATATACGGCTATTAAGGTCTTGGCTGTGCTAATAAACCCTGCGAATTTCATTTTCATATCAGGTGGAAAAATGATGTAAATATTGATGTGAATCTGTATGGATAAAGACTTCTCGAGTGACAATTTCTAGCAAATTTTAAAATTCTGTGGAACAAATACCAGAGATAAATTGCACTAGCGTTATATGCGGCTATTAAGGTCTTGGCTGCGCTAATAAACCCTGCGAATTTCATTTTCATATCAGGTGGAAAAATGATGTAAATGATGTGTATTTGTTTGCATAAAGACTTCTCGAGGTGAGAATTTCTAGTAAACTATAAAATTATCTGGAGCAAATACTAGAGATAAATTGCACTAGCTGTATATACGGCTATTAAGGTCTTGGCTGTGCTAATAAACCCTGCGAATTTCATTTTCATATCAGGTGGAAAAATGGTGTAAATGTTGATGTGAATCTGTATGGATAAAGACATCTCGAGTGAGAATTTCTAGTAAACTTTAAAATTCTGTGGAGCAAATACCAGAGATAAATTGCACTAGCGGTATATACGGCTATTTAGGTCTTGGCTGTGCTAATAAACCCTGCGAATTTTATTTTCATATCAGGTGGAAAAATGATGTAAATGATGTGTATTTGTTTGCATAAAGACTTCTCGAGTGAGAATTTCTAGCAAACTTTAAAATTTTGTAGAGCAAATACCAAAGATAAATTGCACTAGCGGTATATGCGGCTATTTAGGTCTTGGCTGTCCTAATACATATTTACATAAAGACTTCTCGAGTGAGAATTTCTAGCAAACTTTAAAATTCTATAGAGCAAATACCAGATATAAATTGCACTATTGGTATATACGGCTATTTAGGTCTTGGCTGTGCTAATAAACCCTGCGAATTTCATTTTCATATCAGGTGAAAAAATTATATATATGATGTGTATTTGTGTGCATAAAGACTTCTCGAGTGAGAATTTCAAGCAAACTTTAAAATT
Source organism: Nephrotoma flavescens (assembly GCA_932526605.1). Taxonomy (NCBI): domain Eukaryota; kingdom Metazoa; phylum Arthropoda; class Insecta; order Diptera; family Tipulidae; genus Nephrotoma; species Nephrotoma flavescens. The sequence goes on along the minus strand of CAKOBK010000211.1, from coordinate 10,886 downwards.
CTGTGGAGCAAATACCAGAGATAAATTGCGCTAGCGATATATGCGGCTATTTAGTTCTTGGCTGTGCTAATAAACCCTGCGAATTTAATTTTCATATCAAGTGAAAAAATGATGTATATTATGTGTATTTGTGTGGATAAAGACTTCTCGAGTGAGAATTTCTTTCAAACTTTAAATTCTGTGGAACAAATACCAGAGATAAATTGCACTAGCGGTATATGCGGCTATTTAGGTCTTGGCTGTGCTAATAAACCCTGCGAATTTAATTTTCATATCAGGTGGAAAAATGATGTATATGATGTGTATTTTTGTGCATAAAGACTTCTCGAGTGAGAAATTCTAGTAAACTTTAAAATTCTGTGGAGCAAATACCAGAGATAAATTGCAATAGCGGTATATACAGCTGTTTAGGTCTTGACTGTGCTAATAAACCCTGCGATTTTTTATTTTCATATCAGGTGGAAAAATGATGTAAATGTTGATGTGAATCTGTATGGATAAGGAATTCTCGAGTGAGAATTTCTAGCAAACTTTAAAATTCTGTGGAACAAATACCAGAGATAAATTGCACTAGCGTTATATGCGGCTATTAAGGTCTTGGCTGTGCTAATAAACCATGCGAATTTCATTTTCATATCAGGTGGAAAAATGATGTAAATGATGTGTATTTGTGTGCATAAAGACTTCTCGAGTGAGAATTTCTAGTAAATTATAAAATTACCTGGAGCAAATACTAGAGATAAATTGCACTAGCGGTATATGCGGCTATTTAGGGTCTTGACTGTGCTAATAATCCCTGCGAGTTTTATTTTCATATCAGGTGGAAAAATGATGTATATGATGTGTATTTGTGTACATATTGACTTCTCGAGTATGAGAATTTCTAGTAAACTATAAAATTATCTGGAGCAAATACTATAGATAAATTGCACAAGCGGTATATACGGCTATTTAGGTCTTGGCTGTGCTAATAAACCCTGCGAATTTTATTTTCATATCAGGTGGAAAAATGATGTAAATGTTGATGTGAATCTGTATGGATAACGACTTCTCGAGTGAGAATTTCTAGCAAATTTTAAAATTCTGTGGAACAAATACCAGAGATAAATTGCACTAGCGGTAGATACGGCTGTTTAGGTCATGGCTGTGCTAATAAACCCTAAGATTTTCGTTTTCATATCAGGTGAAAAAATGATGTATTTGATGTGTATTTGTTTGCATAAAGACTTCTCGAGTGAGAATTTCTAGTAAATTATAAAATTACCTGGAGCAAATACTAGAGATTAATTGCACTAGCGGTATATGCGGCTATTTAGGTCTTGACTGTGCTAATAAACCCTGCGAGTTTCATTTTCATATCAGGTGGAAAAATGATGTAAACGTTGATGTGAATCTGTATGGATAAAGACTTCTCGAGTGAGAATTTCTAGCAAACTTTAAAATTCTGTGGAACAAATACCAGAGATAAATTGCACTAGCGGTATATACGGCTATTTAGGTCTTGGCTGTGCTAATAAACATTGCGAATGTCATTTTCATATCAGGTGGAAAAATGATGTATATGATGTGTATTTGTGTACATAAAGACTTCTCGAGTGAGAATTTCTAGTAAACTATAAAATTATCTGGAGCAAATACTAGAGATAAATTGCACTAGCTGTATATACGGCTATTAAGGTCTTGGCTGTGCTAATAAGGACTGCCAATTTCATTTTCATATCAGGTGGAAAAATGATGTAAATGTTGATTTGAATCTGTATGGATAAAGACTTCTCGAGTGACAATTTCTAGCAAATTTTAAAATTCTGTTGAATAAATACCAGAGATAAATTGCACTAGCTGTATATACGGCTATTTAGGTCATGGCTGTGCTAATAAACCATGCAAATTTAATTTTCATATCAGGTGAAAAAATGATGTAAATGTTGATGTGAATTTGTATGGATAAAGATTTCTCGAGTAAGAATTTCTAGCAAATTTTAAAATTCTGTGGAACAAATACCATAAATAAATTGCACTAGCGGTATATACGGCTATTTAGGTCTTGGCTGTGCTAATAAACATTGCCAATTTCATTTTCATATTAGGTGGAAAAATGATGAATATGATGTGTATTTGTGTACATATAGATTTCTCGAGTGAGAATTTCTAGTAAACTATAAAATTATCTGGAGCAAATACTAGAGATAAATTGCACTAGCTGTATATACGGCTATTAAGGTCTTGGCTGTGCTAATAAACCCTGCCAATTTCATTTTCATATCAGGTGGAAAAATGATGTAAATATTGATGTGAATCTGTATGGATAAAGACTTCTCGAGTGACAATTTCTAGCAAACTTTAAAATTCTGTGGAACAAATACCAGAGATAAATTGCACTAGCGTTATATGCGGCTATTAAGGTCTTGGCTGTGCTAATAAAGCCTGCGAATTTCATTTTCATATCAGGTGGAAAAATGATGTAAATGATGTGTATTTATTTGCATAAAGACTTCTCGAGTGAGAATTTCTAGTAAACTATAAAATTATCTGGAGCAAATACTAGTGATAAATTGCACTAGCTGTATATACGGCTATTAAGGTCTTGGCTGTGCTAATAAACCCTGCGAATTTCATTTTCATATCAGGTGGATAAATGGTGTAAATGTTGATGTGAATCTGTATGGATAAAGACTTCTCGAGTGAGAATTTCTAGTAAACTTTAAAATTCTGTGGAGCAAATACTAGAGATAAATTGCACTAGCGGTATATGCGGCTATTTAGGTCTTGACTGTGCTAATAAACCCTGCGAATTTCATTTTCATATTTCACATTATTCATAAATAATGTGTATTTTTTTGCATAAAGACTTCTCGAGTGAGAATTTCTAGTAAATTATAAAATTACCTGGAGCAAATACTAGAGATAAATTGCACTAGCGGTATATGCGGCTATTTAGGTCTTGACTGTGCTAATAAACCCTGCGAGTTTCATTTTCATATCAGGTGGAAAAATGATGTAAACGTTGATGTGAATCTGTATGGATAAAGACTTCTCGAGTGAGAATTTCTAGCAAACTTTAAAATTCTGTGGAACAAATACCAGAGATAAATTGCACTAGCGGTATATACGGCTATTTAGGTCTTGGCTGTGCTAATAAACATTGCGAATATCATTTTCATATTAGGTGGAAAAATGATGTATATGATGTGTATTTGTGTACATAAAGACTTCTCGAGTGAGAATTTCTAGTAAACTATAAAATTATCTGGAGCAAATACTAGAGATATTAAGGTCATGGCTGTGCTAATAAAGTCTGCCAATTTCATTTTCATATCAGGTGGAAAAATGATGTAAATGTTGATTTGAATCTGTATGGATAAAGACTTCTCGAGTGACAATTTCTAGCAAATTTTAAAATTCTGTTTAATAAATACCAGAGATAAATTGCACTAGCGGTAAATACGGCTATTTAGGTCATGGCTGTGCTAATAAACCATACAAATTTAATTTTCATATCAGGTGAAAAAATGATGTAAATGTTGATGTGAATTTGTATGGATAAAGACTTCTCGAGTGAGAATTTCTAGCAAATTTTAAAATTCTGTGGAACAAATACCATAGATAAATTGCACTAGCGGTATATACGGCTATTTAGGTCTTGGCTGTGCTAATAAACATTGTTAATTTCATTTTCATATTAGGTGGAAAAATGATGAATATGATGTGTATTTGAGTACATAAAGACTTCTCGAGTGAGAATTTCTAGTAAATTATAAAATTATCTGGAGCAAATACTAGAGATAAATTGCACTAGCTGTATATACGGCTATTAAATTCTTGGCTGTGCTAATAAACCCTGCGAATTTCATTTTCATATCAGGTGGAAAAATGATGTAAATATTGATGTGAATCTGTATGGATAAAGACTTCTCGAGTGACAATTTCTAGAAAATTTTAAAATTCTGTGGAACAAATACCAGAGATAAATTGCACTAGCGTTATATGCGGCTATTAAGGTCTTGGCTGTGCTAATAAACCCTGCGAATTTAATTTTCATATCAGGTGGAAAAATGATGTAAATGATGTGTATTTGTTTGCATAAAGACTTTTCGAGTGAGAATTTCTAGTAAATTATAAAATTATCTGGAGCAAATACTAGAGATAAATTGCACTAGCTGTATATACGGCTATTAAGGTCTTGGCTGTGCTAATAAACCCTGCGAATTTCATTTTCATATCAGGTGGAAAAATGGTGTAAATGTTGATGTGAATCTGTATGGATAAAGACATCTCGAGTGAGAATTTCTAGTAAACTATAAAGTTATCTGGAGCAAATACCAGAGATAAATTGCACTAGCGGTATATGCGGCTATTTAGGTCTTGGCTGTGCTAATAAACCCTGCGAATTTCATTTTCATATCAGGTGGAAAAATGATGTAAATGATGTGTATTTGTGTGCATAAAGACTTCTCGAGTGAGAATTTCTAGCAAACTTTAAAATTTTGTAGAGCAAATACCAAAGATAAATTGCACTAGCGGTATATGCGGCTATTTAGGTCTTGGCTGTGCTAATAAACCCTGCGAATTTCATTTTCATATCAGGTGGAAAAATGATGTAAATGATGTGTATTTGTTTGCATAAAGACTTTTTGAGTGAGAATTTCTAGCAAACTTTAAAATTTTGTAGAGCAAATACCAAAGATAAATTGCACTAGCGGTATATACGGCTATTTAGGTCTTGGCTGTCCTAATACATATTTACATAAAGACTTCTCGAGTGAGAATTTCTAGTAAACTATAAAATTATCTGGAGCAAATACTAGAGATAAATTGCACTAGCTGTATATACGGCTATTAAGGTCTTGGCTGTGCTAATAAACCCTGCGAATTTCATTTTCATATCAGGTGGAAAAATGGTGTAAATGGTGATGTGAATCTGTATGGATAAAGACATCTCGAGTGAGAATTTCTAGTAAACTTTAAAATTCTGTGGAGCAAATACCAGAGATAAATTGCACTAGCGGTATATGCGGCTATTTAGGCCTTGGCTGTGCTAATAAACTCTGCGAATTTCATTTTCATATCAGGTAAAAAAATGATGTAAATGATGTGTATTTGTGTACATAAAGACTTCTCGACTAAGAATTTCTGACAAAATTTAAAATTTTGTAGAGCAAATACCAAAAATAAATTGCACTAGCGGTATATACGGCTATTTAGGTCTTGGCTGTCCTAATACAGATTTACATAAAGACTTCTCGAGTGAGAATTTCTAGCAAACTTTAAAATTCTATAGAGCAAATACCAGATATAAATTGCACTATTGGTATATACGGCTATTTAGGTCTTGGCTGTGCTAATAAACCCTGCGAATTTCATTTTCATATCAGGTGAAAAAATTATATATATGATGTGTATTTGTGTGCATAAAGACTTCTCGAGTGAGAATTTCAAGCAAACTTTAAAATTCTGTGGAGCAAATACCAGAGATAAATTGCGCTAGCGATATATGCGGCTATTTAGTTCTTGGCTGTGCTAATAAACCCTGCGAATTTCATTTTCATATCAGGTGGAAAAATGATGTATATGATGTGTATTTGTGTGCATAAAGACTTCTCGAGTGAGAATTTTTAGTAAACTTTAAAATTGTGTGGAACAAATACTAGAAATAAATTGCACTTGTGGTATATACGGCTATTTAGGTCTTGGCTGTGCTAATAAACACTGCGAATTTCATTTTCATATCAGGTGGAAAAATGATGTTAATGTTGATGTGAATCTGTATGGATAAAGACTTCTCGAGTGAGAATTTCTAGCAAATTTTTCAAATTCTGTGGAACAAATACCAGAGATAAATTGCACTAGCGTTATATGCGGCTATTTAGGTTTTGGCTGTGCTAATAAACCCTGCGAATTTCATTTTCGTATCAGGTGGAAAAATGATGTATATGATGTGTATTTGTGTACATAGAAACTTCTCGAGTGAGAATTTCTAGTAAATTATAAAATTATCTGGAGCAAATACTAGAAGTAAATTGCACTAGCGGTATACACGGCTATTTAGGTCTTGGCTGTGCTAATAAACCCTGCGAATTTCAATTTCATATCAGTTGGAAAAATGATGTAAATGTTGATGTGAATCTGTATTGATAAAGACTTCTCGAGTAACAATTTCTAGCAAATTTAAAATTCTGTGGAATAAATACCAGAGATAAATTGCACTAGCGGTAAAAACGGCTATTTGGGTCTTGGCTGTGCTAATAAACCTTGTTAATTTCATTTTCATATCAGGTGAAAAATGATGTATATGATGTGTATTTGTGTGGATAAAGACTTCTCGAGTGAGAATTTCTTGCAAATTTTAAAATTCTGTGGAACAAATACCAGAGATAAATTGCACTAGCGTTATATGCGGCTATTAAGGTCTTAACTGTGCTAATAAATCCTGCGAATATCATTTTCATATCAGGTGGAAAAATGATGTATATGATGTGTATTTGTTTACATAAAGACTTCTCGAGTGAGAATTTCTAGCAAAATTTAAAATTCTATAGAGCAAATACCAGAGATAAATTGCACTAGCGGTATATACGGCTATTTAGGTCTTGGCTGTACTAATAAACTCTGCGAATTTCATTTTCATATCAGTTGGAAAAATGATGAAAATGTTGATGTGAATCTGTATGGATAAAGACTTCACGAGTGAGAATTTCTAGCAAACTTTAAAATTCTATGGTGCAAATACCAAAGATAAATTGCACTAGTAGTATATACGGCTATTTAGGTCTTGGCTGTGCTAATAAACCCTGCGATTTTCATTTTCATATCAGGTGGAAAAATGATGTATATGATGTGTATTTGTGTACATAAAGACTTCTCGAGTGAGAATTTCTAGCAAACTTTAAAGTTCTATAGATCAAATACCAGAGATAAATTGCACAAGCGGTATATACGGCTATTTAGGTCTTGGCTGTGCTAATAAACCCTGCGAATTTCATTTTCATATCAGGTGGGAAAATGATGTATATGATGTGTATTTGTGTACATAAAGACTTCTCGAGTGAGAATTTTTAGTAAACTTTAAAATTTTGTGGAACAAATACTAGAGAAAAATTGCACTAGCGGTATATACGGCTATTTAGGTCTTGGCTGTGCTAATAAACCCTGCGAATTTAATTTTCATATCAGGTGAAAAAATGATGTAAATGTTGATGTAAATCTGTATGGATAAAGACCCTCGAGTGAGAATTTCTAGCAAACTTTAAACTTCTATGGAGCAAATACCAGAGATAAATTGCACTAGCGGTATATACGGCTATTAAGGTCTTGGCTGTGCTAATAAACCCTGCGAATTTCATTTTCATATCAGGTGGAAAAATGAGATAACAGAGATAAATTGCGCTAACGGTATATGCGGCTATTTAGGTCTTGGCTGTGCTAATAAACCCTGCGAATTTCATTTTCATATCAGGTGGAAAAATGATGTATATGATGTGTATTTGTGTGCATAAAGACTTCTCGAGTGAGAATTTCTAGTAAATTATAAAATTATCTGGAGCAAATACTAGAGATAAATTGCACTAGCGGTATATACGGCTATTAAGGTCTTGGCTGTGCTGATGAAAACTGCGAATTTAATTTTCATATCATGTGGATAATTGTTGTAAATCTGTATGGATAAAGACTTCTCGAGTGAGAATTTCTAGCAAAGTTTAAAATTCTGTGGAACAAATACTAGAGATAAATTGCTCTAGCGGTATATACGGCTATTTAGGTCTTGGCTGTGCTAATAAACCCTGCGACTTTCATTTTCATATCAGGTGGAAAAATGATGTAAATGTTGATGTGAATCTGTATGGATAAAGACTTCTCGAGTGACAATTTCTAGCAAACTTTAAAATTCCGTGGAACAAATATTAAAGATAAATTGCACTAGCAATATATACTGCTATTTAGGTCTTGGCTGTGCTAATAAACCCTGCGAATTTCATTTTCATATCAGGTGGAAAAATGATGTAAATGATGTGTATTTGTGTGGATAAAGACTACTCGAGTGAGAATTTCTAGCAAAGTTTAAAATTCTGTAAAACAAATAACAGAGATAAATTGCACTAGCGGTATATACGGCTATTTAGGTCTTGGCTGTGCTAATAAACCCTGCGAATTTCATTTTCATATCAGGTGGAAAAATGATGTATATGATGTGTATTTGTGTGCATAAAGACTTCTCGAGTGAGAATTTCTAGCAAACTTTAAAATTCTGTGGAACAAATACCATAAATAAATTGCACTAGCGATATATACGGCTATTTAGGTCTTGGCTGTGCTAATAAACCCTCCGAGTTTCATTTTCATATCAGGTGGAAAAATGATGTAAATGTTGATGTGAATCTGAATGGATAAATACTTCTCGAGTGAGAATTTCTAGCAAACTTTAAAATTCTGTGGAACAAATACCAGAGATAAATTGCACTAGCGGTATATACGGCTATTCAGGTCTTGGCTGTGCTAATAAACCCTAAGATTTTCGTTTTCATATCAGGTGGAAAAATGATGTATATGATGTGTATTTGTGTACATAAAGACTTCTCGAGTGAGAATTTCTAGTAAATTTTATAATTCTGTGGAGCAAATACCAGAGATAAATTTGCACTAGCGGTATATGCGGCTATTTAGGTCTTGGCTGTGCTAATAAACCCTGCGAATTTCATTTTCATATCAGGTGGAAAAATGATGTAAATGATGTGTATTTGTGTGCATATAGACTTCTCGAGTGAGAATTTCTAGTAAACTTTAAAATTCTATGAGGCAAATACTAGAGATAAATTGCACTAGCGGTATATGCGGCTATTTAGGTCTTGGCTGTGCTAATAAACCCTGCGAGTTTCATTTTCATATCAGGTAAAAAAAAGATGTAAATGTTGATGTGAATTTGTATGGATAAAGACTTCTCGAGTGAGAATTTCTAGCAAATTATAAAATTCTGTGGAACAAATACCATAGATAAATTGCACTAGCGGTATATACGGCTATTTAGGTCTTGGCTGTGCTAATAAACCCTGCGAATTTCATTTTCATATTAGGTGGAAAAATGATGAATATGATGTGTATTTGTGTACATAAAGACTTCTCGAGTGAGAATTTCTAGTAAACTATAAAATTATCTGGAGCAAATACTAGAGATAAATTGCACTAGCTGTATATACGGCTATTAATGTCTTGGCTGTGCTAATAAACCCTGCCAATTTCATTTTCATATTAGGTGGAAAAATGATGTAAATATTGATGTGAATCAGTATGGATAAAGACTTCTCGAGTGACAATTTCTAGCAAATTATAAAATTCTGTGGAATAAATACCAGAGATAAATTGCACTATTATAATATATACGGCTATTTAGGTCTTGGCTGTGCTAATAAACCATGCAAATTTAATTTTCATATCAAGTGAAAAAATGATGTATATTATGTGTATTTGTGTGGATAAAGACTTCTCGAGTGAGAATTTCTTTCAAACTTTAAAATTCTGTGGAACAAATACCAGAGATAAATTGCGCTAGCGGTATATGCGGCTACTTAGGTCTTGGCTGTGCTAATAAACCCTGCGAATTTAATTTTCATATCAGGTGGAAAAATGATGTATATGATGTGTATTTTTGTGCATAAAGACTTCTCGAGTGAGAATTTCTAGTAAACTTTAAAATTCTGTGGAGCAAATACCATAGATAAATTGCACTAGCGGTATATACAGCTGTTTAGGTCTTGACTGTGCTAATAAACCCTGCGATTTTTATTTTCATATCAGGTGGAAAAATGATGTAAATGTTGATGTGAATCTGTATGGATAAGGAATTCTCGAGTGAGAATTTCTAGCAAATTTTAAAATTCTATGGAACAAATACCAGAGATAAATTGCACTAGCGTTATATGCGGCTATTAAGGTCTTGGCTGTGCTAATAAATCCTGCGAATTTCATTTTCATATCAGGTGGAAAAATGATGTAAATGATGTGTATTTGTTTGCATAAAGACTTCTCGAGTGAGAATTTCTAGTAAACTTTAAAATTACCTGGAGCAAATACTAGAGATAAATTGCACTAGCGGTATATACGGCTATTTAGGTCTTGGCTGTGCTAATAAACCCTGCGAATTTCATTTTCATATCAGGTGGAAAAATGATGTAAATGTTGATGTGAATCTGTATGGATAACGACTTCTCGAGTGAGAATTTCTAGCAAATTTAAAAATTCTGTGGAACAAATACCAGAGATAAATTGCACTAGCGGTATATACGGCTGTTTAGGTCTTGGCTGTGCTAATAAACCCTAAGATTTTCGTTTTCATATCAGGTGGAAAAATGATGTATTTGATGTGTATTTGTTTGCATAAAGACTTCTCGAGTGAGAATTTCTAGTAAATTATAAAATTACCTGGAGCAAATACTAGAGATAAATTGCACTAGCGGTATATGCGGCTATTTAGGTCTTGACTGTGCTAATAAACCCTGCGAGTTTCATTTTCATATCAGGTGGAAAAATGATGTAATTGTTGATGTGAATCTGTATGGATAAAGACTTCTCGAGTGAGAATTTCTAGCAAACTTTAAAATTCTGTGGAACAAATACCAGAGATAAATTGCACTAGCGGTATATACGGCTATTTAGGTCTTGGCTGTGCTAATAAACATTGCGAATGTCATTTTCATATCAGGTGGAAAAATGATGTATATGATGTGTATTTGTGTACATAAAGACTTCTCGAGTGAGAATTTCTAGTAAACTATAAAATTATCTGGAGCAAATACTAGAGATAAATTGCACTAGCTGTATATACGGCTATTAAAGTCTTGGCTGTGCTAATAAAGCCTGCCAATTTCATTTTCATATCAGGTGGAAAAATGATGTAT